>CABFVZ010003780.1:0-65368 GCA_902151445.1 Timema monikensis | reverse complement strand
CGGTACTCAAACAGGATGTTGCAACATAACACGCAATGATTACGTCACACAAATTGGGGTCAAAGGTCAAATTGGAGCCATGGGTCGTACTAGCTACTCATGCTCCCAACGAAGTGGGCCATCGTGAATAATTGTGTTGATCGTAAATACTCGGGCAAGCTCGGGCTCAATGTAGAGCAGGTTCCGGTGTGTATAAGTCCTTTGCCAAGTTTTCAGCTAAGGCTACTTACTTACTCAGCTTGCTCAATGACCTTGCCCATTTTGGTAAGTTCCTCTGGAGGAAATCACAGCGGGTGGACTGGGCATGCACTAATCCTTAGTATAGATAAGTATTTTGCTTTATTGCTTGTTATTTATAGTTAACTTTATAGTTATTTTTCTTTCATCCTCTATCAAAATATTGTGAACCTTTGACTCGGGCCCATCACAATAGCACCAATAGTGCCCTCTTTACCCTTTTTAGTGGGCCTGTCGCTATAGGATCATTCCGATTAAGAATCATTTATCTATATTTAATTTATATACTATACTAATTGCTGGTAAATTCATGAGTGTTTAAAGGATGATGATGTAAAACATTTAGAAAGGGTTTAGAGCAGGACTTCCCAGACCCTAGCTTCATATGCCTTATAATATAACTTTAGACTAGGACAGGCACAACCTCCAATCCCCGGGCACTGATTCATCATCGTGAAAGGGTAAACCCACATCTAACCAATGATACATTTTCGGCTGTACCCGAAATTGAACCCGGGACCCTTAGCTTAGTAGAAAGACATGCCACCACTGAGTTAAAGTGCGAGTTAAATTAATCATACTTATTTTAATAATAATAAATCTAGTAAACAATTTTTTTTGTATATTTTGTCTTACACCTAAATAGTTATTAAAATTTGGAACGACTGTTTATACTTTAAAAAGGTTCGTTTCATTTTTATTTTCGCTAAGGGCTGGAAGCTACGTAAGTATGTAGTCGAAAAGGGTACGAAACTGGCAATAGTTTGTGAAATAGGCCTATATGCTTAGAGCAGCAGTTTTAACCAGTGTGGCACAAGGGATCATCAAGTTTTGCTTTAGTTTGGCTGAAGATTAAAAATAAGTGATAAATAATTTGTTGAAGAAAAATAAATAATTTTAAATCCATGATCAACTTTATTTTTAAATAAGACAACTTAATTATTATAATTTTATCTATTGAACTTATAAACGCAGTCTTTATATTGGTTATTAAATGTGTAGCATAAATACATGCAAAAAACTCGTTATTTTAATGAGAAAAAAGCTCCTTAAAATTAGATGGTGTGCCTTAACAAATTTAGCGCATTGTTCCGTGTGCTATGAATTTGAAAAAGGTTAAAAATCACTAGTGTAGAGGATTAAAAACCTATAACCTAAGGAGATATATTATAATAAACAAATTTTGTGTTGAAGTAAAGCGGAAAACCACTTTGGAAAAACCACCCTCAGTACACCCGTCCAAGATTTGAACCTCGATATCCCCGTCATAGGCAGTATAATCTATTGCGAGAGTAGTGTACTAAAAAAAATTCCTTTATATCTAAATCAAATTGTAGCTTTCCGGCTTTAAGATGTACTTTCATATTCAAAAAAGTAATGTAGTTTGAAATAACAGAACAGTTTTTATTTTACTACATAAACCACAAATGCGAGTTGACAACATATCCTAAGCCTATTTCCAAAATGACAGCAAATCGGCTTAGTCTCACTAAACCGTTGTTTAATGTCTTAGAAAAGGATTTGTTTTTGTTCCAACTTTGAAGTGAAACGCATTTCATTTCGACTTGAAATAGACATCAAACTTCCCACAAGGATAGACACCAGTATTGTCAAGCTTCAGATCGATGAAAGCTGCTTGTTTATTTATCTTCGCGTCTTACTACCCAATCGAGACACATCTACACCAAAGCTTGATTTACTTGTTAACCGAAAATAGAGTGCATAATTTTCCTGAGTGAGGCAGCAATTCACATGCTAGCATAATAGTTTGTTGAACAATGATTATTTGTAACAGAAACTTAAAAGAAATAAGCTAATTTATCGCATTAATATATTCTAGTGAATAAAGATACATATTTTAGATTATTGTAACGATGTATGTTTTTAAAGTATAATGCTGTCTTATGATACAGCTCAATACATTGAAACGAGTTATTTCAAAACTCCCCACAACAGTCAACGAATCTGTCTGCTTGTATGCATGCATACACACTGATAAGAATATATTCATATTGCAATTTTATTAGGGCCCCTCAAACAGAAATTCCCGAGCAGAGCTGATGAAGCTTAAACTATTTGAACTAAAGAAAAACGTGTAGCTCTGATAAGGTTGAAATCTTGTGATTAGTTCGTTTCTTTTTTCCGCTTGTTTTTAACCGTAGGTATAAATCCACAGTAAAAAGGGTAAGGATGAGGAAGGTAGAATTTAAATGAAGTTTAGTCACATCTGCGTGGAGGAAGAGTGGGAAACTATTTAGTGAAAAAACTCAACACACCCGAACAGAATTCGAACGCTAACCTCCATCCCCATAACTGACAATCCAGTTTATTTAGAGAGTGACTCCTCTTAGACTGCACGACCATTGATGCGAGTATGTTCTTCTATAAAAAATCATAAGGATTTTTTTTAACTTGTTTAATTTACAGAAACTCAACCCGACTGTACGAACTTAAAAGGAAGTAACTACAAATTTCAGTAGTGAGTCTGAATACTCATAAGAGTTCTGAGTTCAATCTTCGGCAGGAACGAATGTTTCTCACCGGATCATTCATTACTTTATAGTAAATGATACTTTGATAATCATGGATATGTTTATTGTTTCTGTTTGAAATTTAAGATAAAAATAATCGCGTACAGACAACGTTTTAAAGCGTAAAATATTATAAAAATAAGAGTTATATCACATGAAGATTAAGGTTTGAGCCAACTGATTTTTTTTCTGAACTGTATCCATCCGGCGAGTCTGCATTTGACTATACCATTAATTAAACGCGGATATACCTAGATTATAAAATAGTATATTAAATATACCTGCGTTTGCGTAAAGGGAAAGGGACACATTATTTAAGGGGGAGGAGGGAATATTAATTACAACCAGATTTTTCCATCTCAGTGAAACCAGACTAATAAGCCCGGACCCGCCTCGGTAGCGTAGTTGGCTAACGTGCTTGTCGTGCTAAGCTCGACTGCTGAGGACGGGGAGATCGAGGTTCGAATCTCGGTCGGGTGAACTGGGGGTGGTTTTTCCTAAATGGTTTTCCACTCTCCCTCCACGCAAATGCGGGTTCACTTCCTCTAATTAAACTTTCCCAATTCCTAATCCATTAGCGTAATTAGTACTTAAAGCGTATAACCCGAACGGGTAGTAAGACGCAGTGCTAAATATTAATATTAAATATAGAGAGGATTGGGTAGCGACTAAGCTGCAATCTTCAACGTTGGAAGAAGCTTCCATTTATTTCATCTCTTCCCAAACTTCTCGTCTCCACCCCGTGACATAGCCTACCCACACAATTTATATTTACCCTCTATGGGTTAGAAAAGAGCAGTTCCTAAAACTATGGATCCCGATTTTTTTATCCTCATTGACACAGATTTGTTGTTTTGGTTGTTTTTTACAGTCTCATTTTCTTATCTTATGTAAAAAAATAGCAGCAAGAAATCTTTCTTTCAATTATTTGTATATTCCTAGAGGTAGTGTTCGTTTTTGTGTCCACTTAATATAAACCAGCCGGGATATCCGCATATTTACCTTTAGCGGGATATGAATGGAAAGGTTGAGTATGGAAAAGAAAAATGTACCCAAATTTGTGTAAAAGAAGAGTGGGATAACACTTAAGGCAAAAAAAATCCGTATACACCTGTTTGGAATTCGAGCCCCGACCTTCTAGTCACAGGAAAATCATACTAGGCTAAGACTGATACCTTTTTCCACGTGCACACCGGCGTGGGTTTTCAGGTAAAGATGATTAGAATTGTTCTTGTTAATAACACAATTAGAATATTGCATTTTAATTTGTGTCAAAGTTTCAATCACATTCAGATCAGAAGAAGCTTTTATGACAGATACATAATTTAATAAACTATTTTCATATATTTATACATCACTTCATAAAATGATCTGCAACTCTCATTTTTGACCGATAGTATTAATACCTATAAAATAACACTCATAATGTATTTTTAATCTTCTACATATTTTATACATTCCATCTTCTTTCTTTCTTATAAATGATATATCTTCTATATGGAATATAGAAGAAATAAAGAGAGATGTCACCTTCATGCATTGTATTCTTCCCATATTTTCCCTCTTTGTTCTAGGTGGGGTTTCTTAGTTAAATTTACACTTATTATTCTTCCTTTTTCTTTATTTTTATCACTGTCCATTATTATAAACTTATTTAAACATTGGGCCATTTCATTGTTAAACACACTATAATATATTAAAATAATAACACTGTTATCGATATACAATATTATGTTTATATATACATTTTTAAGCTCTATCCTATAGATTCTTACTGCACACGATACAAGACATACAAGTTTTTTTTTTAACTGTTGACGATGTCTTCAAAAGTTGTTTCTTTTATATTTGTATAGTTTATTAGAATTTATTCCATGTACTCATGAAAACATTACAAAATCACTTGTTATAGTTGTACACACCATAATTCTGGTTGTCCAACCGTTGATGCTTTCGTACATATTGCACTATGGGCTCATGTGACTAGATATTTGTTAAAGTGTTAAAAAAAATCGTCTGAAAACTTTTGGGAAAACCAAATAGTTTCAAATTGAAATAAAAAATAACTTAATCAACTTTTAATTTTATTAGGTCATTTGTTTTTGATATTAAAACCGACCATAATTCCGCCCCTGAAACAAATTAGCATTGTTTTGTTTTTTAATTCCCGCCCTCACGTTTCGAGTTTATAAATTAACATAAAATATTAACATTTTAGAAAACATTCTAAAAAATGGTTGAAAAATATAAAGTTATTTTTTTATTAACAGAGTAAATATTGACTACTTTTTTATGTGGACCTCGTTTTAGTATTTTTAATGGGGTTGGAATTAGGAAGGCAGAATTTAGAGATGTTTTCGTATTTTCGAGGAGGAGTGGTGGGAAATAATTTTAAAAAAAACTTAGTGCACCCTACAGGGATTCGAACTCCGATCTTACCGCCATCATTAGTCCATTATATTGCGAGAGTGAAGTATTAGTCCCGGAATGCCACAATTATGGCCCGAGCCATAATTATGTGTGGCTCGCAGACATTTTGATGAAATAATGCAGCGCAATACATATTTTTATAAATGTTGTACAAATACAACCATTTGGGATAACATTTGAGATGTCATTTTAGAAAACATTCTAAAGATTGGTTAAGTAAGGAGTAATGAAATTTGTAGTTGTGTTAATTTAATCGGTTTCATTTCTAGCTTATAAAATATTCTCCTTTAATCTCGTTTTCAGTGCCATGATTATGATACTGAGTATCGAAACATGTCGGACATAAAGAACATAAATTAATCGACGTAACACGCCGATGTCAACCAAGGAGCAAGGGAACTCAACTCATGTTAAGACTTCGTAACATCGCTTATTTTGGAATTTAGACATCTTATTATGTTATAAACTTTATTTCTAAACATTTTTATTTCAATAATCAATACTTTGATTGTTTACATTTGCTACTCTTTCTATGTCTGTTTTGATTTTTATCCAGGGACATTTTCGCTAATTTATTATTATAAATATTATGTGATATATGAATGTTTTAATGATTAAGGATAATATATGGCTGGATCTTTTTTCTTTTTTCTTTTAATGAAAATATTTTAACTTATATTTTAGCAAATACATACTAAGCTTATGGTTTCTCTAATACTTTGATAGTATATTCCTTGTTTAATAATATTGTTTTGGTGTTTAACTTATTTTATATGACCTGCCACATTTGTAATCTTAGTTTTAAAGGTTCGAAGTCTTAACTACAAATTTGAGATGTGGTCATTATTTTGGATAAACTAGCAATTGAGGTTTGTGGACATGGGAGCCCATAAATGGACTATAAAGGGGGCTCCAACCCTTCTTGTCATTCTGCAATATTTACTTTTATTTTATTTTTATGAAAAAAAAATCAAAATGGTATGTTTGAGAATCATCAATAACTGAATCAATAGAGATTAAAATAATAAAATGTAGATTTCCTACCATTTACTCATCAACAGCTTTCTTTTAATTTTGTTCTGTTCAATAAACTTGTGCAAACTCTAATGTTTTTATTCAATGGACTCGACTAAAACTAAATTTTACTTTTTGTTAATTTCTTAGAAATTCTTTTACTTTCATGAAATTCATGAGGCTCAGAATTATGTTCAGATGTTTTAAAACTCCCTCCCACAGGATTAAATTCCTGAAATTTTCTCTAGAGGAGGAGAGGAAAGCCCATATGGTTACCCTTGTTGGAGTACAAAATTATTCCTCTCTCTTTATTTCTCTCTACTCACCAGAGATCAATTCCTAAAGAATGTTAAATCTTCCCACCAAACATTATGTGTTGTGTTCGGAAATACAATGAATGTGTGAACAGTTGTTTTCCCTAATGAAAAGTAGCCGACACTCAAGAGGTCACACCGTATAGGTACTATACTAATGATACTTAGCACCGCGTCTTACCACCCAGGTGGGTTATACGCTTAAGTACTAATTACGCAATTGGGTTAGAAATTGGGAAGATTGAGTATAGAGGAAGTGAACACGCTTTTGTGGGGAGGTAGATTGGAAAACAATTAAGGAAACACCACCCCGAGTGAGTCTTGAACCTCGATATCCCCATCTTCAGCAGTCTACCTCACCACGAAACTAGCGTTATTTAATCACGCCACCGAGGTGGGTAACATATGCCTTACGGATAAGCATTTATTATCAATGAAAATAACATCACACTTGATTAAAAGCCTGACTTTTTTTTTCAAATTTTTAGGTAAAAAATGCAGAGAAGTTCTTAACATCTTATACATAGATTTTTTTAGCACCGCGTCTTACCACTTGTTCATGTTATACGCATATGTACTAATTACGCTGATGAGTAAGGCCGAGCATAGAGGAAGTGTACCCGCATTTGCGTTGAGGTAGAGTTGAAAGCTTTTTTTGGAAAAATCACCCTCAGTACACCCAACCGGGATTCGAACTCCGATCTCTTTGTCATCGAAAGTCTAGTCCAACACGAGAGTGACGCCTTAGACCTTGCAGCCACTGAAGTAGGTTATACAATCTTAATCGTATTTTTATCATTGTAAGGATTTTAAAAGAATATCTTAAGATGGTGACGATATTGAATGTTTTAAACGCGGCCCCATTTGTATTTAAAATGTCCAATGTGGCCCTTAGGATCAAACTAGCCTGGTCACCTGTCCTAGAACATTTTAATAATAATAATAATAATTATTATTATTATTATTATTATTAGCACCGCGTCTTACTACCCATTCGGGTTATACGCACTTACGCTAATGTGTAATGGAAGGGTGATTGTGAGATTAAATGAAGGTCCTACAGTTTAACGTGGAATCCGAACCACGGTGGAGGCCTGGTATTCCCCACATTCACAAGATGTCTTGTCAGAGGTGAAGGAAGGGTTTGGTAATCAGATAAATCTGTGCCGGGACCGAGGATTGAACCCCGGCCGCCAGCACAGAAGTCTGACACCTTACCCCTAGACCACCAGGTCACCTGTATTTTAATAACGAAGTGGTTGTACCGGTTACTTAAAACAGCATTTTATTGAACTTAATATAAATGATTGTTTGAAGAGTGGCTGGTCAGGGAAGCCCTGGATGGACGTGGCAATTTAAGGATCGGAGGATGAGTCATCAACACAATCAAATACGGGTGACCTGGCGGTCTAGGGGTAAGGTGTCAGACTTCTATGCTGGCGGCCGGGGTTCAATCCTCGGTCCCGGCAAAGATTTATCTGACTACCAAACCCTTCCTTCACCTTTGACAAGACATCTTGTGAATGTGGGGAATGCCAGGCCTCTACCGTGGTTCGGATTCCACGTTAAACTGTAGGTCCTCCATTTCATCTCACACTCACCCTACCAAGTGCATATAACCCGAACGGGTAGTAAGACGTGGTGCTAATAATAATAATAATAATCAAATACGCATATAATCTAGCATTGCTGGCCAGAAATAAAGAAGAGTTCCACGAAATGATAGACTGGCTGGTTGAGCTAAGGAGAAGAAATGGCATGGAAATTAACAGTGAGAAGTCAAAAGGGATGGTGAGTTCAAAGAATGAGGAACCACTGAAAATCAAAATGGGAAACCATAAGTTTGAAAATATTAAGCAGTTGAAGTACCTGGTAAGTCTGCCGACAAAGGATGCCTACTGCACCAAAGAAATTAGGTCGAGGATCGCTATATCCAAAGAAGCTTTCAACAAGAAGAGAATGCTGTTGACCAGAAAGTTGAGTTTGGATCAGAAGAAGAAACTGATGAAATGTTACATTTGGAACTATATGGAACAGAAACTTGTAAGATGAAAAATAAATACTTGTAGAACTTTGTAAAGTACTGCTAGAGAAGACTTATGATGGTCAGGTGGACAGACGGGGTGACAAATGAAGAAGTCTTAAGATGAGTGGGTGAGAAGAGAACCATTTTGGATGTGATTTCTCGATACAGAGCAAACTGAATCGGACACATCTTTTGCACGACGTCATAGAAAATTTGAGGTAAAGAGGAGCTTAGGAAGAAGGAGGATTCAAATATTAGATGACTTGAAGGTAAAAAGAAAATTCTGGGAAGTATGAGGAGGCAGAAGACAGGGTGCATTGGTGGTCTAATTTCACTGACAAAAGAAATGGACCTGTCGTAAGACAGAACACCTAATGATAATAATATTAGAGGAGAAAAGGGGTCATACTAAAACTGGGACAGCTATCTAAAATTAATGGGAAACCCTCCTTCAATGTATTTGCTCCTTATTCGGACCAGTTGGGAACCTGACACTTTATATTGCGTGAACACTGGTACCGGCAAGGATTTCTCAAGTGGATACATATTTTTAAACATAGAAATACGTGAAAATCTATACTAGGTTACGCGAGAAAATATCAATAAAGAATTCAACGTCAATACTTAACTACTTACACAATATGAGTCACCTCAGAGGGCAAGCGGACTAAACGCTAAGTTCACCTTACCAAGGATGAGGTGAAGTCAAGCCTCAAATCCCAGTCCAGTATATGGAGGGTATTTCTTCTAAATGGTTTTACTCTTCCCCTCGACGTAAATACGGATATATTTCTTTTAATGTCTACATTTATCACACTTAATCTATCAGTGTAATCAAATACAAACATCCCGGACGTGTTTTTGCTAAGATTATAGTCTTGTTAACTAAAAAAATGTTCTTGTAAATATTGATATGATTTTAAAATGATGACAATGATAGATACATTACAAACCTAAAGTTTAACTTCAGACATTCTATTTATATAATTTTACTCCATCTGTCACTTTTTTCCGTGTTAATAAGCTTGGGAGCTGTCCTAGCAGAAAGTGATAAGGTGTTCATTTTAAGCTATGGCTTACAACTTCAGAGTCTCCTAGGAATTCTGGTCGTAGAATCCAAGTGACGCTTTATCAGGATACGGCTGACTTTGAATTAATAATAATCAAGTCACAAGGCAGAATAAAAAATAAATATAAGTTGATTATGAAGGTGTCAAGCCAGGGGTGATCTTAATCTTGGTGACCGTTGGGATAATTCTTTTTTTCGGGAAAATTACACATGGTACCAGCCAGGAATTGAGCCCAGAACCCCTATAGGTTCATAGCCAGGTGCACTGACCACTACAATATGTGTCAGGTTGCGATATATCGTGGATACCAGTTTAACGCAAACGTTTTATTTTTCTGTCAAAATCCTTAACTCGCCAAGCCATAATTCTTATCTGCAAGTCCGTACTTCTTATAGGAGTACGTAGAAGTAGGATCAAATTTATTTTTAACCACGTCCTACTATTTTACGGAATGTCCCTATTTTATTACACTAAAGGGTTAAAGATTAGGATGTTTGAATTTTATGATAAATGCATCAACATTTGCGTGGAAATATGAGAGTGGGAAACCATTTTCAATTCCCGTGTCCAGGTGTCATTTTTCAATTTTCAGAGTATGAAAACCAGATGAGCTTGGCACTTAAGTCTACGTGCTCACCGAAACATGTTGGATCAGATTTAATTTGAAGGGCTGACGTTATGAAGTACTATTCACTGATAAACAAACAAATAAATAACATGACATAACAATGTCAGTAAAGGACTCTATCGCTATTTTCTAAACGATATTTTCACTATATACCCTACCTTTTATTCAATAGAAATTCCTCGCTAATGACCTTTATGTGTCGACGTACTTTTAAACCATGATATAAATTCCTAAAGGCTCTTTGATAAATCAAATAAATATTATCGTGATTTTATTTGAGGGAACAAATTGAACTAAAAAAACTAAAATAAACTTTTATTGTGGTTATAACATGTGATCAAATATTTTCATTTCTATTGGTTGGCACGATATCGCGTCGTTAAGGACGCGGTGTGCGTGAGCAAAATTGAAATAGCTTAAGGACTCTTAAGGACGTTAACGACACTAAGGATGCGACCTGTGTGAACAAAATTGAAATATGTTAGGGATTCCAATCACATTAAGGGTACTTGGGATATGAAGCTATGAAGCATGCAGGATTTTTTATTTTCGTTACGTCTTATCTCCGAGACTATAAATCTCATTCGAATGACACATTTTAGATGCATACAGATTGATATGTAGGGAGTGAACTCTTGTCATTCGAATGATCTTCAAAGTCATCCGTTTGAGTCATACACATACATTCATTAGGTTAATAGTATAAGGATGAGGAAGAAATATTTTTAGAGGCAATGTACCATTGTCTGGGGGGTGGGATCCTTTAGATAAACACATCCTTGGTACACCTAGCCAGGATACTAACTCCGACTTCCCTGTCAATCACAAACCAGCTTGACATCTAGATTATGTGCCACTGATCCAGATTATTAAGAAGTAAATTAGTAATGAAAAATAATTGTAGCTCAATTAATACGTATTTTAAACAAGTTCAAACCAGCTACTTCACGGTTTATGGTGCTAGACTCAAAATGCACCTAGTCACGGTTCACGGGGAGATCATAGTTTTACTCCTGGTTGGGTGAAATAAGGGTGATTTTTCACAATCAGTTTGTCGCTGTGATTTCTCGACTCTTTCTTAAGATAATGTTTGCATACTTTCTTCCAACTAACTTCCCCATACCCACATTTACCGGTGAACATGCAGACTAAAGCGTGTCTCATTTTCTTAGATATATCATTATTATTAGAATCCCGTCTTACTACCCGTTTGGGTTATACACCCTTACGCTAATGTGTTATGGTAGGGTGATTGTGAGATGAAGTGGAGGACCTACAGTTTAACGTGGATTCCGAACCACGGTGGAGGCCTGGCATTCCACACATTCACAATTTGTGATTAATACACGTCTTGTCAGAGGTGAAGGAAGGGTTTGGAAATCAGATAAATCTATGCCAGGACATAGGATTGAACCCCGGACCCCAGCACAGAAGTCCGACACCTTACCCCTAGACCGCCAGGTCACCCCTTTGCTATATCGGTGACTGGGAAGGTAAGAGTTATATTCTCATTTGGATGTATTGAAGGGGCTCTACCTAGATAATCTTATACTCTCCCTCAAAACAAATAAGATTAGACTTCCTCTGAATTCTGCCACCCTCCCTCCTATCCCGCTGATGATATCCAGATAACTCTGATGGGTAGGAAGGCGAGGAGCATGGATAGAATTTCTTCATTCCTATCCCCCTAATTAAACCCTTGTATTAAACGAGCTGAACTAGAAAAACAGAATTTCTACAAGTCCAAGTATAATTTAGAAACAACCCACAAGGTGGTTGAATAATATAATAATAATAATAATAATAATAATAATACTTATAACCACGTTTTACTACCTGTTCGGGTTATACGATTATGTACTAATTACGTTAATGGGTTATGAATTGGGAAGTTTGAATACAGAGGAAGTGAAACCACATTTGCGTCGGGGGAGAGTGGAAAACCATTTAGGGAAAACCTTCCCCAGTTCACCTGACCGAGATTCGAACTTCGATCTCCCCGTCCTCGGCAGTCTAGCTCAACACGAAACCAGCGTGTTAGCTAACCACGCCAATGAGGTGGGTCGAATAATCTAAAGCGTCACTCTAGTGTTAGACTGTATTACCTACCTGTGATAGCGAGATCAGGATTCGAATTCCAGTCGGGTGTACTGAGGGTATTTTTTTTCTATATGGTTTCCCACTATCCCTCCACACAAATACGTATACAGTTTCTTTCAAGGTCTACCTTCCTCTTTCCTATCCAATTAACATCGTTAATATAATACATACCATCCAGTTTTATGAGAAGATATTTTGTTGAAAATATATTTTTTTATGGCCAACATAGATAACGTATTACTATAATATTAATATTATTCTATAGGTATTGATAATATCTATCAAAAGTGACAGCTGAATATTGTAAGACCTGAAGAATGAATACGTGAAAGAAGATTTAATCACTTTTCTATCTGTCAACCCATAAAAATTGAACTATATATATAACGCAAACGGATACTAAGATGCGGTAAAATAAAGCTATTCAAAATCAATTATAATGATTGGTTTCGCACCCACACACTCAGGAAGCCCCCTTTCCACCAGTTCTCTATATCTTGGGTTAAAACCTTTGAGCAGTCAAACGACGAGGGTGTATAACGGAAAACTTCATAATTCGGCAGGCGGAAGTTCCCACACGTTCATCAACTTTCTGAATTGAAGCGTTTGGTGCAAGAATTAGACAAGAAGAATGTTTAATAAATCAAATTCAAAAGTACAAAGTACAAAAAAGTACAATTTATGTGTTTTTTTTTAAATAAAGTGTTTCAAAGCAAAATACAATCAATAGCTAAGGTAATGATTTTTCTTAATCAGTGTGAATAGTAAATATGTTATTGTATGTATCACAATAATTTGGGCGATGAAGGTAAAATAAACTTATTCTTCTTGCGTATCTTGATATAATTGTATCTAAATACCACTGCAAATATATGGGTGACCTGGTGGTCTAGGGGTAATGTGTCAGACTTCTATGCTGGCGGCCGGGGTTCAATCCTCGGTCCCGGCACAGATTTATCTGATTACCAAACCCTTCCTACACCACTGACAAGACATCTTGTGAATGTGTGGAATTCCAGGCCACCACCGTGGTTCGGATTCCACGTTAAACTGTAAGTTCTTCATTTCATCTCACAATCATCCTACCATTACACATTAGCGTAAGTGCGTATAACCCTAACGGGTAGTAAGACGCGGTGATAATAATAATAATAATAATAATAATACCACTGCAAATATAGAGTTATCTAACTCTCGGATCAACTGTTATCTTCTTAAAGATATTTACTGTACTAAAAAGTGAATACAAACGCAAACAGAAATTGGCAGTGATTTGAAGTGGCTTTCCTTCTGTCAGAAACATTCTACTTGGAAACTAAAGATGATTACTGAGTGTTGAATTTTTAATAATAAGAACAAACATTTTTAATCTCAAATTTTATATAACTAGATTTAGAAGGCTGTATTTGAGATAAGAAATCTGGCGTTTATAATAAAGTGTCTCATTCAAAACCTTAATGTGGGAATATTATATTCCACAGCCTGGAATATTTTATATAATTTAATATTAACGATATTAAGCTTTAATAACTTTTTTAGCTCCGCATCTTACCAATGTTCAGGTTATACGTATAAGTACTATTTAAGCTAGTGAGCTAGTGATGAGGAAGGTTTTATACAGAGGAAGTGTACCAGAATTTGCTTGGAGGGAGAGTGGATAACCATTTTGGAAAAATAAACTCAGCCAACTGACCTAGATTCGAACCCTGATCTCCCTGTCATTGGCAGTATAGTCTAACACGAGAGTGACTCTTTAAATCATGCGGTCACTAAAGCAGGTCTTAATAACTTACTTTGCTGTATTGTACACAGCCTAACACATATTAAAAATTAGTTGTCATGGTGGTAAACAACTAATTTGCTCGTAAATATCAGAACCATATAAATTATTGCCTAAGTTACAAATAGCTGAACAGCCGTTACCATGATGTATCTAGACCTGCAGGACTATAATCGCTCAAACAGTAGCTAATATTTATGTAACTAACCAAGACAAAATCATAATTAGTACTCAACCCCCTATTCCTGAACTTTTATCATACTGACAGAGGTGAACCACTCAAGGCAATTGGCCCTTTTCCTTTGGCGTGGAAATGCAGAGCCATGGAAACAAACGGCTATCTTCAAGAATTTTTATTGTTTTGCAATGTTCTTTTCGGAAACGGTTTGTTCAATAATAGAAGCATGTTGATTAAGCTATATTTTTTATATACACACCTCCTCTATAATTTTAACAGTGATCAAATATCAACAATTTCGACATTTTTCAATAGAAAAATGCCGGCTGCATAACAAGAAATAAGAAAATGTAACACCTAATAAACATTGATATATAATCTTAGAAGAGGTTTTCAAAATATTACTATAAAAAGTTCACTCGTTCTCGAGAAAAATGATATTTACAAACGTATGATTTTTTGGCAAGACCTATCCGGTAGCTAGCACCATCTTCGCCACGATCCATCTGTTCTGGTTGGCGCGGAAGGATACTTTGGTCGGTTGTGAAGCCACGCCACGCCTTTCACCCTCCCGTCCACCATCCCACAAATATGTTTTAGACTTGCACTAGACAGGGCCAAGTGTCTTAACAAGTGTGTGTGTGGGACACCGGCCAATAGTCTTATCATACTCATGTTGTGGTTGGCAGATGAGGTACTTCTATCAGGACCTCTGGATGTCTTATAAGACTCAAGACACTGAAGAAGGAAGATGAGGCACATTAATATATCCTACCGGAAGCTTAGGCTACTTAAATAATGTGAAATACAAATACTAATGTAACTATTGATATATATATATATATATATATATTGTAGCAGTATATTTCTTTTTTTATAAAAAAGATTATTAACATTTTTATAACAGCCAGTTAATACCAACAACATGGCAATGAACAATTCATAATCTTATAAGAGCATGAAATATAGCATAAAACAACTCATGTGCCCTCTTACAAACCATAAAAAATGTGTTTCAATTAAGTACCTCATGTGCCGTTACCATGATAAAGAATCATAACAGTTATTTTACGATGAAATAAACACTAATTTTTTTTATATAAATATACAAAGAAATAGTGTTCGTTTTAGTGAAGAATCAAAATAAATTAACAGGTCGGGGCAAAAACATGATAACCTCATACGGTTGTATACAATTACATCGCATGTCCATTACATCGCGTTTATGGTACAACTACATTGTAGGTCCATCGTGTCACGTTTCCCCCACCTCTTTACACACAGCTAACCCTACTCAGACGTAAAACCAATAGGAATGAAGGGTCAACTCCCGTTGGGAGAGGGAGAGTTTCTAGCTTGCCAAAAATCTAATGTCCTTAAAAATCTTGAAGACTTGAATTTGTAAATTCAAATTGCTGTGGTGCAACTAAAAGCAATGATGAAATAAAAAAATAAGAATATAATCTACACATTAAAAATACGCCTTTTTATCTAGACAATTTTTTTTCCAGAGAAGTAAAAAACAAAATTATGGTGTATTTATTTTAGGAATGTTGTAGATCCATTTGCCTAGGCATCTTAGTTATAGGTGAAGTTTAATTAAGTTTTGAATAGTTACACTATTCTTTTAACCAGCCCCACCTTCAAAGTGAGAGTCAGAGGGGAGAGTCAGGCACACTATCCTTTCAACCAGCCTTACTGCACCTTCCCTAAAGGTTTAGAGAAGGTAACACACACACAAAGAAAGAAATACAAACAGTACAGAGTTTTATTAATGAGACATATAACAGAGTAGAGTATGTTACATTAAGGATTGTTCATTTGGTTTCCGTTATCTTCTGTAATAAATATAGTGTGATTGTAGAGTAGTATCACAACAAGTAGATAAAGAAATACATAATAAACTGAAAACAAAACGTTCAATATAATGAGCCAATAGTGGTTAACTAAAGCAAATTGTTTGGGATCAATATCAAGGATCATAAAGGCTCCTGAGGAGACAATCCCCATAACTCCCCCACTGCCACAAAGTGTACAGTGGCGGGTCAATAATTATAAACATTCAGAGAAATCCCTTGAACTGCCCTCAAGAAAGAGCTCATGTATGTACCCCAAAGAACATGACCACTAACCCATCAGCTTGTGCTGACTCAGGTTCTTAAGAAGCCTAGCTACTTAGGCATCGAGCAATTAAGCAATTAAACGCTCTAACTAAGGCACTTAATAGTGAGTTAACAACATAGTCCCTCTTATTCGGGGATAATTAGCCCTAACTTGGGCAAAATAGCTACAGCCAAGAGCTACAGTGGCCACACTCACGAACAAAACTTGTCTACGAGGTATACCCAACAAGTCCAAGTACACAGAGAGTACGAGATAAGGAGGCCGTCTACACGGCTTCAAATAAACTTGCAATAACGATATAAAGGCTTCCCGAGGGCAGAGCCAATAATAAATAGTAAAATACAGGCTCTCATAATAATACAATACAAGATGCTTAGCCAGGGCCAAGATACCTAATTAGGTTATCAAAACACATCTAGAACTCCCCACTAGTGACTCAAGAAGTTCCCTTCTTCACTATTCAAACAACATTGCCTAGCAACCAATCTAACGTTAATCATCCACATAGCCATAGTGATTGATGGCTGTATATATAAACATAATCTTAACATAACTCAAACTCATGCGTATAAACCGCTTAGCACAATAAACAACACAAGTGGTACATATCGGCAAGAAACTATATCTGCTCATTGAAATATTATGCCCTAGTTGATTTTTGTGACAACTCTAGTAATATCAGCCTAATTAGTTCAATACTTATATACATCAATTTACCAGGGGATTGACTTAGAAAGAAACGAACACTTCATGATTCCCAAATAAGTTGAGCCGGTGCTTAACCTTCACATTACTCGTCGCTATACTTATTACAAAGCGAAAGATACACAACTCAGCGAGCAACAGCACAAACCGTACGTAGACGGGAATTAGCCAGTCCGGCTACCAAACAGTCCGTGCGAAACCCAACTCAAACGTAGAAATGAGCTGTGACAGTGCAGCATTATTGTAGCCCCAGTGGTAGAGCAGGCGGCGCACGTGCACCAGCGATAGACTATGGTGGTGTTGGTGATCCAGGTGAGGCGGGATACTACCTACAGTTAGCCCCTGCGTTAACTCCACCGGACTCCATTCCGGCCAGGGCCTACTTAGATAACTGCTACAGTAGAGAAGGTACAGTTAGACATCCGACCAGTCTTAAATTATAACAAGTTCTGTTTCTTATTCTGCTCGAGTGGTATATTAAATCAACTCCCAGACTGAGAAAGAAATAGGAAGGGGAGAACAGGTGTCAGCCAATCACGTCTTACAGCAACAGCGCAGGTCAGAGCGGTCATCAAGGGGTTAAGTGCATGCACAGTAAGAGCAAAGATAAAGAGGCAATACGAAACGAGTGAAGCCCCAACATTACAATTTCTTGATATGGTTAATTACTGCATTTGAACGAAATTAAGCTTATAGGCGATGACCTCGAAACACACTCACATAGACATTTAGGTCAAGAGGAGATCCATCAGAAGGGTAGTTTATGAAACATAGACGATCTCTTGAGAGGGGAAAGTCACATGATTGTATTAGTTAATATCCATTAGCTCGGCACAGTATGAGTTTATTTTCTTTCTTAAAAATGGATAATTTGATACTAAATACTGACTTAATAGTTTTCCAAAGGTAGGGTGTAGATCCTGTAATATCTTCTGAATCCTCAGGTAGTACTGCATTATGAACCTGGGCAGTGACGTCACTTCTTTGCTATTATATACCGACATTAATAGTTTTCCAAAGTTCAATTTTAGACCCTGTAGGATATTTTGAATCCTCAGGTGGTACTTCCCGTGGACCTGCGCAGTGACATCACTTCCAACAGGGTAGGTTCACGCCTGGGCAGCAAAGTTGCTCCAGTTGTGGTCGGACTCCCGGTGAGTGTAGAAGGAGCCGTGCCTAGACTCTGGGCCACTCGGAGGTACCTCGACTCTCTACGCACGTCAGCTGACCCTGTGGTTGTCTACGTGGCAACCGCCGCCCTCATGTCCATCATCCCTGGACAATTGGCCAGGAGGATTCTATCGGCCGTCACTGGCAAGGCCAGTCTGCAGTTCGCATCGCTACCCGGCCCTCCGTCCACTCTGATGGTGGGCGGTCACCCCTTGAAAGGAGTGTACCCTCTTCTGCCCGCTCAGAGCACCCTAGGACTGGCTGTGTCAGTGTTCACCTATGCTGATCAGGTGTATGTGGCGGTGATATCGGACAGTGCTTTGGGGCCTGCAGCGAGTATGTTGCTGCATCACTTGAACTCACAGGTGAGTGATACAGGGGGAGAAAGGTACTTGAACTCACAGGTGAGTGATATAGGGGGAGAAAGGTACTTGAACTCACAGGTGAGTGATACAGGGGGAGAAAGGTACCTGAACTCACAGGTGAGTGATACAGGGGGAGAAAGGTACTTGAACTCACAGGTGAGTTATACAGGGGGAGAAAGGTACTTGTAACTCACAGGTGAGTTATACAGGGGGAGAAAGGTACTTGAACTCACAGGTGAGTGATATAGGGGGAGAAAGGTACTTGAACTCACAGGGGAGTGATACAGGGGGGGGAGAGGTAAACATGATACTATTGGTGTGTATTTAAACTACTGCACAGGAAGTAGTGGCATGGGAACCTTTTTATTTGAGGAGGTAAAAATTATCATGTCTTTTTATCAGGGGCGTTGCATGAAATAATTTGGGGGGTAGGGAGCCAGTATTTTTGCCAACTCTAAGCATTTCGAAGTTAGAAAAATTCCCAAGTAGCAAAGGAGAGTACAAGAAGGGCTATGTTGAGAACGTGGGGTGGTGGGAGGGGGGTTATGAGGAGGCTCCCAATTTTTTTTTAAATTTGGGGTGATAATCAAGCCTTAAACCAAGCTTTTAGGCAACTATTTTTTAATTAATTAATCTATTTATTTGAAAGGCTGTAGCCAGCTAATAATTTAAGGGGGGGTTTAGTGGGCACATCCCCCAATTGCCGGAAACTAAAAATGATTCTAATTGATAAACAGTTTTAGAATCTATCTGAAGTGCTTTATATGGCAACATTACCCCTTAACTGCTGAAGGCTATGAAAAATTATAAATATTAAACATCTCTAGAAGCTATCTGAAGTGTTTTTTCATAGTAACATAACCCCTAACTGCCGAGGGCTTGGTAAGTTCTAAATATTAAAAACCTCTAGAAGCTATCTGAAGTGGTTCTTTTAATGGCACCATAAACCCCTAACTGCCGAAGGCCGGACAATTTTTGGATATTAAACACCTCTAGAAGCTATCTGAAGTGTCTTTTTATGGCACCATAACCCTCTAACTGCCGAAGGCTAGAAATATTTCTAGATATCAAACACCTCTAGAAGCTCTCTGAATTGCTTTTTATGGTAATGCAGCCCCCTAATTTGTACTTGTATCTTAATTTTTATATTGTTTGAACCATAAATAAAGCCATTTTGTTCATAAAATTTCGGGGGTGGTTTGAGTGACAGCCTTTTTTATTTGTTCATAATGGAATTTTTAAGCTACATGGCTTTTTCTGTGCAACTTGAATTATTATTTATTTCAGTTCACCTGCATCTGAGCTAAGTATCCAATTTCTTTTTGCAGAAGCTGATGTAGCTCATATCACTTATTGTAGTTTTCAAACAGTGTGTGCTCTAAGCACATTTTATTTTCACTATGCTACCTTAGTGTGAACTTTGTATCTTGCTTCAACAAGATCTTTACATTATTTAAATGTTTTACTGTATTATTTTTTTTAGTGGGGGAGGGGGTAAAAATGATACTTCCTACCGCCTTCTATTGGGGGGGGGGGGAGTAAAGGTTACCCCCAACCCCATTCCTGTACCACTGACTGGAACATAAAGTGATATTTTAGGGATGTGGATAAGAAAAAGTAAAATAGGATTTTAGAAAATACAATTTTTTTTCCCTTTAAACATTGATATAACATTTTATCATATCTTTAGTGATATTTTATAATAAACAGCTTCTTTAGACCGACGAGAGATTTATGACATCTAAAGCATAAGCATAGAAAAATTAAGTTGTGTCAAGCATAATTATCTAAAATGATGAAAATATTTAGGATGTTCGAAAAAAAAAGTGCTTAGGAAAATATTTGGTCCAGGAAGGGATGAGGCTACTGGGGAGTGGAGGAGGTAAGATAATGATTAGTTACTAGCTTGTACTCATAAGACAATGTTAGGATAATCAAGTCTCGTATAATACTGTGGGCAGGACATGCAGCACGAATGGGAAAATCTAGAACCTTTTTCAGGGTATTGACTGGCAAACCCAATGGGAAGACCTTGACACAGATCAGAGAACAATATTAGAATGGACGTGAAAAGTGATATGGCGTAATGAGGTGGACTGGAGAGAACTAGCTTGAGATATGGATAGGGTGTAAAGAGGACTGGATAAAGCTAGATCAAGATAGGGATATGTAACTTACTTTTGTAAGTGGTGCAATGAACTTTTGAGTTCCTAATGCATATAGTAAGCAAGTAAATGTCAATCATAAACTTACCTTATCCTTTAAATTGAAAAATTACAACTGTACACGGGAATCGAACCCGGGACCTTAGACCTAGTGCGCCAATCCTCTACCATTGAACTATCAAGAATTCGTCTCGTGCCCAGGGTTATTCTTTACTCATATTTTAAGGCAGTCTTTTTGATTTCCACACATCCATCAAATACTCTGCTTTAAAATATGAGTTAAGAATGACCTGGATAGCTCAGTGGTTAGATTATTGATGTTCTAAGCCAAAGATCCCAAGTTAAGTTCCCATATTGATGTGTCATTTTTCAAATTAAAAAATATGATATTTGGATGCGGATACAAACGTAATTAACCAATATAATAGCTTGGCCACTGAACCCATCATACACTTTTCTATTTACCTAAATGTTACTAAATGGAAAACTTAAGAATTATAAGTAATCTTATGTGGAAACAACATAAACATTATATTCAACTTTGCTTCAAATGTTTCAAGCATTGCTTTGCATTTAAAAGTGACCTTCACAAACCCCTATTATTTTATAGATATTGATATTATCTGTCAAGAGTGGCATCTGAATATCACATGACTTGACACATGAATATATTTTTAGTAATTTTTGTAATTGTCGTCACCAAAATGATGCTTTAGAATAATATCTCTTTCGTTCTTTCTGGTATAGGACATACTTCGCTACAGCTAATTAATTACTACCCACTCCTTACCTTTCCCATGCTGTCACTATGTATAAAAAAAACTATTGTAAATACATGTTTTTGGCACAGACGATAGATATCACAGACTCAGTTGAGACTCCCCAAATGGCTGCCAACTGTTATTTTACTACATTCTGACCACACACAATGTTTTACTAGTGTTCAATTCATAAAGTGACAGGTAGTCAGTCACATTAATTATCCAATCATGAGCATTCATTACAAAATTCATACATTGAGTTAAGCGTCAAATTAACTGGGGCCTGGTTGTTAAGTTATTTATATAATTATTTTGTGTACGAAACAGCAAGAAACTGAATTAGAACTATAAAACAAATCCAGAATTTTTAAAAATACAGTTTTCTCAAATATATTTTCTCAAATCTAATTACATTGAATATATTCAAATATTCCATCCCTAGATGTAACTCTTTAGTTAGGAAAGGGATGTTTTCTAGATAGTTTGAACGATGCCTTTGGATACCAACTATTCCAAAGTAAGACTGCGGCCTAAACAAACTTTATTTTCTTGTTTCAGCTTTTTTAATGCTTCCAGGACACAAATGAATTATTTCATGTTTGATTTTTTATCCTGAATCATGCCCTTGTTTTCTATTTTTATGCCAAAACCTAAATATATGCTTTATAAGGACACTTGAGATAGTTATATTGGGGCAGCCCGACTGAGCCTCTAGAGTACATATCTCATCCCTAATATTGGCTGCATCCATATTTGTCAAATATGTGGTTCACAGATCGAGCTGCTGTGGAAGTTACTATTGCACCGTCGAGTTCCAGGAGAATCAAGAAGCCACTATTCCATCGCTCGGCCTGACGTGACAGGGTCACCTATTAGAGAGGTGAGGTACCACATGTGGATTGAATTAGTATAGTTATAAATGCATCCACGGCCAGAGAGGTGGTATCTGCCATTAGGAAAAGTTAACATATGTTTTTATACTATTTGTAATTCTTGTGTTATGAGCAGGAGAGCTTACACTAATCACACATACTTGTAAGCCAACACACACACAATTTATGTAGTGCTTGTTGTTGCTCTCTTGTTTTAGGCATTTTACTCTAAGCAGGTCATATAAACACATGGTCACTTGATATAAATAACTATTGTAGCCATATTGTATCTATTTCATTTTCATTTCAATAAATTACTCTCAGAATATATCCATTCGCCAAACCATTTGATCTGCAATACCATATGTTGATTTGTTGTTACTTTGGCAGTCAAAACATCCCCACAAACAAATAATTTGTTTTTAATTATTAACCATTTTTATCTTATTCAAAAATGATCTTATTAAAATTACCATTTGGATGTTCTGTGGCTCATTTAAAAAATACTTTTCAAACGAGAGCCTATAAAATGCTTTTGTATGAAATCAAGATGGAGAGCCAGCCAAAACAAGGGTGGTTATTAATGTCATATAAACCATTTTTCAACTATGTTCTTGCACTGTTTACAAAATAAAAACAATTTATTTTGAAATTAATATTTCATGTGGCTATCTCTCTCTAAGTTATAAAAAAAATGAGGGGCAGTTAAAATAAGAGTGAATATTGTGATACTTTTTAATTTATTATTTTATATCATGGTGCCACAAATGCAAAACAAAAAAATAATAACTTTATTAATTTATTTTGTTCTTTCAATAAGTTACGAAAACAGCAATTATATAGTAATCTTTAGGGACGTATTAAAATACTTGTTTGATATATCTTTATATTTATAATATGAAGAGTTTGTTTGTCTGTCATAATGAGCATTGCATGATATCTACCACACCACGCCTAGGTATGAAATGTAAATAGTAGTCCCTATACACAAACATTTGCACCTATAAGATGGAATTATATATTTTTTATAGTAAAAACCTGAATCAGAAGAAATAAAATTAAGAGATGTTGCTGTCTCTTTGAAGCAAAGAAAACCGTTGCTCAGAGTACGTCTACTAGTTCCAATATAGTATTAGTAAGCAAATAATAACTATTTCCAAATAGGTTTCCTGCAGTGGATGCCCTATACCTTCACTGGTGGTCACATGGTCTTATGGAGTCAATTTTGCAACATTATTGTATTACTGGTGACAGGTGTTAATGAGGCTCTAGTCTCAGCTAACTACAGAGAGAATAGCTTACCACTTGTTAGTTATCCCTGTGTTATCCCATCCTCTCTTCAACTAATGTAGGTATATATTTTCTAAAACTGACCTTCTCTTTCATAGCATTAGATACAGATTTCAATAAACCTTCAATTGAGAAATTCTGCAAAGGTCCACATATAATATGTATTATAGTGAATATTTTTGAATGGCACTCAATTTTACCAAATATATTAAGGGGAGTATTAATAATGGGTTGTCACTTTTTGTGATAAATATCCGAAATAAAATTAGTTTAGTGTAGAAAAACAAATTTAATATAAATAATAAACTCGACTACAGGATTTATAATATAGAGGTATGTGTGAATCTATTTCTCAACAGAAAACCAACATAGAGGTCCTCCTATGAGTATGTACAGTCCAATTTTTATAGGAAGATGGTAATAAAAGTTAAAAGATCTACTTTCATGTATTCATACATAAGACATGCACAAATAGTATAATAAAACGTTTGCAGTAATGACCACAAAAAAAAAAGTTTGTATTTAAAAAAAAATTGTTTTTCTTATGAAAATTGAACTTTATGTAGTAACTGTCAAGGTATACCACATGGTTTCCAAATCCACCTAACAACAACAGCCAAACATATCAAACTACAGGACCACAATCTTATCAAACAATTTCTCCAAAGTTTCTGTAAGATGTCCCCTTCCCCACAGTTGCAACTGAGGCTGTGCACAGTCCAGAAGGAGGTCCAAAGGTTGACTCAGAGCTCTCAGATGGAAACTGAAGCCGCGAGACTGCAACACCTCAAAACAGAGTTCTCTGAACTACTCACAGAACTGCAGAGGAGACATTCGCTCATAGGGAATAGCTCACCGTTCTTCGAGGTAACTCGCCAACTCTGCTGACATCATGGAAATATTTAGGAATAATCAGGTTTAGTGGTTAAAATAATAGCTTAGCCCATTTGATCACTTTTTTTCCCCCTACCTATTTTCTTCCTGGTTGATAATACTCCTCTATGTGCATAATATATGAGATTTTTTTTTTTAATTTAATATAAACATAATATAACAAAACTCTAAATCTATCTGTACATCCGATTTTCTATTTGTTGAAAATCACAACAAAAAATACTCATCAGATCAAGATGGAACTTATTCTGTTGTACTCCTTATATTTCACAATACAGGATAAGCTATATACCACATTATCTCATCAATGAGTGAAGCAGTGTAAAAAAACTTACTATTAGTGTGGTTATATTGGCATATTAAATTTGTAACATTTAAAATACATACTTAATCTTCTTTGCAAGTCTACTTGGCAACAAGGGATTTTGAAAGCTCAACAAACCAATTATAAATCTACCTAGCAGTGAGTATTTTGGGATGGAAACAAACACCTTAAGGCACTAATATAATAAAAATAAAATGTTGTCTGTCTGTTTATTTGTTGCTCAATCACATCCAAATAACTGTAGCGATTGTGCTGAAAATTCGCATGGATATAATTATGACATCAGGTCAACATATAGGCTATATTTTTTCTATTAAAATCTAATAATATTAATATTTTTTTTCTAATATTCTGTCTTAAACAAAGTGTATGATTGTATTTTTTTCTAATATTCTGTCTTAAACAAAGTGTGTGATTGTATTCTCCTGTTGAATGTAGAATTAATTTTTTCCTGACTTACTTGATTGCCAAAGAATAGTTATAGTTAGAGAATACATTTCTATCTTAAATCCAAAGAGAAATAGTTTGTATTGGTTGTTTTGTATTCACATTAGTAAGCAAATCATGTTTCTCAAATAAAGCTCACACATTCTTAAACATTTTTATTTCTTTTAGCACCACATCTTTCTACCCATTTGGGTTATGTGCTTATGTGTTAATTACACTAATGGGCTAGGGATGAGGAATGTTAAATTTAGGGAAAGTATACCCATATTTTTGTGGAGAGAGAGAGAGAGAGAGAGAGTGGGAAACCATTAAAGAAAAAATACCTTCATTATAACCCAATTGGATTGAATCACAATCTCTCTGTCATTGGCAGTCTAGTCTATTATGAGACTTAGACCATGCGGCCACCGAAGTGGGTATTTGAAAATTCTAAGCAGAGGAATCTCAAAATTTCCAAAATGTAAGTAAGAAAACTACTTCTCGTCATGGTAGAAGATTGAAATTTTATCAGGCAGGTGTAAAAATCNCCCCAAAAAAAAACAACTTTATAAACTAATAGAATAAAACTCTTTCCATATGGTAGAAAATTTAAATATTTACATAAATGTTGAGGGACAACCTTAAATAGCCATAAGAGTCTGAACACTTATTATTTCAAAACACGGGTCAATTGAATGAAGGGGAAGGTGGTTGGGGGGGAGGATGATCTAGGAAACTGAGGAATGGAAAAACTACTCCAGATAGTTAGACAAATTTTTAAGTTTTTAGTTTTATTACTAAGATTAGGAAAGTAAAATAAAACCCTAGAGTTAAAAAAAACATTTCTAGCTGTGGTATAAAATTGGAATACCTACAAATATGTATAGAGCACACCTCAGATAATTTATAAAATAATGAAAATTTGAAAATTGGACCCAAATAATAGGATGTTAAAAGTTTCACAAACAATTAGAAAAAAACTGCTGGTACAGCTGCTATTACCCCCCACACTATTCATTAACAGCCTTGCATTTGGATTGAAGAGCAGTCACTTAGCTGCCCAATTCCCTGAGTCCTATGAAAGATCAATAAGATTCAAAGATACATATTATTTTTAACTTTCTGGCAGTGTGTGTTATGCAGGGTTGACTGGGGGCAGTGAATAAGTTTGTAAATATTTCTCCCTCCTTTGTAAACAGATTAAGTATGTAGCTGCAAATTATATTCTATTTTAATTCATTTATAAATCCAAGCACCAAAAAAGCATAAACTATATTATTTGTTTCTTAGATGAAGGCTTGCAAGTGTTAGGACTACCATTACACTAGATACAGTCAAAACAAGAAATGTCACAATGTGGACATCTAAAATCAATACACACTATGATCCATTTATGATCATTATTTTTAAAAAAAGCTCTGCTTGGATTGAAAAACTAAGTTAATTCAAAATAACACCAAGTACTAAAAAATGAAATTAAAAAACTCAAGCATAAAATAATGGTATTTAAGAACTGGTTTCATTAAAAATGAACAATATATGAATTTAAAAAAGGAATGTATAAAAGTCAGGAATATCAGGGAAATATCAAGATGTTTTTAAATTGGTCAGAGAAAATGATATATATGGCTGTATAGCAAGTAAGTAGTTATGTCTTTATTGTATCTAATTCAAACACTCTTTTTATTAAATCTATGTTGATTTATTTTCTAGTACATTTCCCAAATACACTTTATAACAAATGGAATAGTTCAATTTTTCTACACACTTTATCAATTCCAATGTGTATTCTAGTTTGGGAAAGTTGAATATATGAATCCCAAAAAAGTCAGGATTTTTTTTGTCTGAGATTTTGTGTCCACCCTAAATAAAGATTTAAAAAATTAGATTGTTATATGGGAAAAAAACATAAGTAGGATTTCGCCCACTAAGTTAAATCGAAAACAACTAACTTTATCGAATATGTAATGCAGTATTTATCTGTGACAGGACGAGGAAGTGAATGGTGAGCTGTGGAGACCCCGGCGAAGAGCCATGTCGTGCACCTCTACACGTTGTTCTAGTCAGTCACTGGTAAGGCTTCTCAGCGCAGGCCGCCCCGCCAGTTACATAGATACTACCTCACACAGCTACTCTCCTAGTCCCGCCACCACTCATTCGCAAAGCCCAGCAAACAGCAGGCATCCCAGTCGCTCCTCAAGCCCTATCAGCAGTCGACGTTCCAGTCAAGAGATCCATCAGCCCTCCAGGAGGCGATCGAATACTCTCTCCAGTCACCAAGAAGATTACACAGAGCCCCCATATTCCCAAGAAACTACCCTTGTTAAGTCCAAACAAAATCCCATGTCTAGCAACAAAAAGAGCTGCCTCATCAGAGGGGGAAGTAGACAACTTCTAAATTCTAGCACACCCCTTGCTGAAGAAATTTCAGAGATAAATGAAAAATGTGTTCAAAATGTTAACAATCAAGGTTGTATTGGAATGAGTCATGTTCATTACACTAATGAATGTTCAGAGCAGTCAAATGAACTTGGTGGCCTTCATAATGGTAGTATTGGTAGGAATTTAAGTTCTTTCACTGAAGATAATTCTACCGCCACTAGTAATTTACTCAGGTCCACAGACTTTATAATGGAAGAAACTTGTGATAGGATCCCAGCGATCAAACACACAAAAACATGTCACACGCACAGTACTTATATGGTTACTGAAATAGAATGCCACACAGAAAAAATTGACAACGTTCCCTTATTAAAATCAACTAATCAGTCTGACACACAAGCATTTGAACATAGCAATGAATTGGAAAACAAAAAATCTTGTGAAGAAATGTTATTGGAGTGCACGGAATGCCAACCACTGTTGTTTCAAGACAACAAACCGATAGGCCCATCTGAAGTTACCTTCGATAGAAAGAAGGGCATGTCAAAACACCTACTTAAGTCACCTACCTTGAATAAACGAGTGGTTAACTGCTCATTTTTATCCAGTGTTCCAAAATCACCAAAGAAGATTAACCCTTCAAATTTTCAAAAATGTGTTGATTTGCCATATCCTATGCAAGAACTTGAGTGTAATTCTGTGCAGTCAAATTACTTTGCTCAAAACATTACTGATTTGTGGAATGTTGATAGTGGGTCTAGTGATGACCAAAAAGAAGAAATAATAAAATGTATATATAAGGATCCTAGTTTGTCAACAAATGCCTCATCTAGTGGATCATCGATCAATGATCAACATTCAACTGTTATCTTCCAAGAAGAAACAAGGAGAATATTACCAGCAGGACTGGCGGATAGTAACATTCCCTTATCTGTTTCACCCCCTCTGCCATCCCCCTAGACTACAGGGGTCCTCTCGAATTCAAGCATCCCTGGCAAATAATATTGTCTTTAAATTTATAATCGCTTTGTTTCTAGATAGAACATAACAAATGAAAGTTAAGTTTAACTCAATTTTATAAATAGCAACCAGGGTGTGAAGGATTACTTAAGATTTAATACACCCTTTTAATACAATAACAGATATAGAATCCCTCAATCAGCATTTACCATCACAAGCAGTATGTAACACTTGAGTTATGTATTACTAAGTTCATTTTTATCCGCAAATCAAGAACCTAATTGTAGCCTGCACTGTCTCACAATTTGGTTTTTGAAAATAATAATAGTAGTACTCTAATTTTCCTATGAAAGTTATTTTTTTAGGGGATCTCCCAGCTATAATAATGACCTAGAGTCTTTCTATTTTGGGTAAACAAATAATTGTATTATGTTTATTACACTAGGATTCTTATACTACTTAGAATGTGCACATCCTTCACATGCATATTCAATGTCTTCCTTCTATTTAAAATATTTGACTACTTGTGGTGTCTCCCTTCCATACTCATACATACACAATAATGAATTAGTACCAATGACGATATCCTATCATGGTGCCCCTAGCCCCAATTACTCAGAAGGGGTGGGGTGACAATGTCAAATGGGGCAGTTTAACCCAGGCCCCTGCTTCTCAAGGGTCTCCAGCCTCCAGCCCAAATACCATTTATTTAGTGTCAAGTATTAGCGCAGTCACAACTTTCATTTAAGGTAATGTGTTTTTGTTGATTTATTTTTTAACAATTTTTCTAATTCAGATCTTTTAAAAGTTTTTTACTTTGTAAGGATAAGAATAATGTAACTCAATATTTGAAGGAAACTTTTACCATTTTTAAAAATCAATAAAATATTATTTTCGATAAGTAATAATCAAAAAGTACAGGAATTGAAATTATTATGGATGAAAGGGGCCTTCCAAATTATATTGTCCCAGGCTGCCCTGAATCCTCTGGGTAGTTTTGCCCATGGCCATCACAATCATTAAAGTGCCAAAAGGACACTAAAGGATACTTCAAAACTGATGCACAATGGAAGGTAAATAGCAAGACCAAATTAGACATAGTTGGTTCATGATAAATTTGACCTTTGCCAACAGCTCAAAAGTTGTTTTGAATTTATTCGATTCACAAACATAATTTGTCAATTCCACAATTAAAGCAAGTTTGCATCACTGTCAAAGTGGCAAGACACCATGATGTCAGGTAAGGTAGAAATTACTGTGAGCTAATTAGGTTTACCAATATTTGCAATGATGATGCACAACACTCAGAATTAGAAATAACATGAACAATAAAGCAATAACTCCTAAAAGATTATGCAATAAATCTTGAATATGCTCAAAATATAGCCACCATGTAAAAAGTTCATTAATCTTAAATCTGTTTTTTGTTGTTAACCATTAAATAAATAATACAAATTTGGCCTTCAAATCTATATTCATAGAACATTGCTCGAGAGCTTTAAATAACTTTAGAAGAGTGAAATAAAGTATGAGATGGTTAGTTATATTACCAGTTACCTACTTATATTGAATTTGTACTAACCTACCTTTATTAATGAGATCATAAACTATACAAAAAGTCAGTATGTTAAATAGTAGAGTATTAGATATTGTTTAACATTTAAATTAAAGATGGCTCAAATCCAAATCTAGCATTTTATTTTAAATCTTATCTGTTTAAAAAATGAAAGAGTTTAGTAACAAAATAAAATTATAAGTACCTAAATGAAGCTTTAATTTTATTTAGGAAATCGGCATTTATCACCAAACAAATTTATTGATAAATGTTTAATGCCCAAAAAAAAGCAATAACCTCCCAAGGTTTATGCAATAAATCTTGAAAACGCTTAAAATGTGACCACCATAAAAAAAGTGAACTTATATATATATATATATATAGAGAGAGAGAGAGAGAGAGAGAGAGAGAGAGAGAGTGTTAGTTAGTTGTTGACCATCAAATAAATATTAATTTGTTTACTGTCATATTTGTTGCATTCAAGCAGGTAAATATTTTCATATGATTTTGTACTTATTTAGTGATTTTGCCAATTACAAACACCTATATAATTTATTCTACAGATTCTAAAAAAAATCTTATTTAAAGGCAAGGTTTTCTCTTTAGGTTTGGAATTGAGTTATTGTCGTTGTGATTCTTGAGAAGTGTGAGTATTTCTAAAACTATAGGAATTGAGCATCCCATCTCTAGTTTAAAGCAATACATATTTAATTTGTAAATAGAATTATATTAATTAAGGCAATAATTTTACAGCTTTCCAAATTATAAAGCTGAGTTATCCTGGTTTAAAGTAATTATATATAGATGTATATGTAATTAAAATATAACATATAAAATATTTCCGTTAAAAATGTTCATATGGATAGTTTTGTTAAGCTGGTATGATGCATTAAAAAATTAGGCCAAAGGGTGATTTGAGACTTTCTTTATTGGAATACTGCACCAATCTACCCATTGAGCTTCCCAGGGTCTTATTGAAATCTGAGATACAATTCTAAATCTAAATTTTTCCTAAAGTCTATATTAGTACTTATTATTCAAAGCTTTTCTAGCAATATCCTTGACCCCCCACCCCCGATCCATCCCCCATTTCTTGGATCCTCATTCTAGATTATTCTTGTTATATGGGGCAACCTCTCTACCTTTCTGCCAAATTCAGCTTTTCAGCTTATATATCCAATTTTTTTTTTCAAGCACAATGTTCCAACCCAACCTACTTTGATGGCTACATGTTCTAATGCACTACTCTCGCAGTAGACTAGACAGCCAATGATGGGGAGCTCGAGGTTCGAATCTCGGTCAGGTGTACTGAAGATGATTTTTTCCAAAATGGTTTTCCATGCTCCTGTCACACAAATGAAGGTAAACTTCATATAAATTTAACCTTCCTAATCCCTAAAACCATTAGCATATAAGCCAAACAGGTAGTAAGACGCGGTGCTAAAAAAAAAATGTTCCAACCCAACCTTCCTGCCCTATTTTAATATTCCAGGTTCAGGATTTTGGGAGATCAGTGATGGTCTGTGAATCAGGGCTTTCATCTAAACAAAATAACTTTTTATAAAAATACATTAATAAATGTATTTCATTATAATTGGTTTTCTTTGCAATCCTTTTCATTTTATTTGACGGAATCAAACAGTTAGTTTGAGAAGGGTTTCATGGTACCAAAAAAAAGTTAAGAGCTTTTGGTTTAAAAGATTCATCCTATGACAATTAAACTATATTCTTGGAAGAGAAAAGGACATCTAGGATATGGATAGCTCAGTTGGTAGAATAAGATTGTGCTAACAAAAAAGTTTAAGGTCCAAATCCCTGTTGAACACTTTTGTTTAGTGTGTTAAAAATGATATAGTAAATTACTAACCTTTTGATTTGTAAATGATTAAAACACCAAGTTTTTCAAAGTATTCTCGTGTGTGAAATCGGGACTTAATGGCAAAGTGCCATAATTATAAGATAGAAGTGACTTAATTATATTGTGATAATATATTTTTTCTTTTGCTAGAACTTCTAGTCTAGTTACTCTAATAAAACATATAGCAAGCTTTAAAAGGTACCTTAACAGTTAAATAAAGTAGACAATTTAATTGGTAAAAACAATGTACAGTATATAAATAAAATAAATAAATAAATATATATATATATATAATTAAAATTATCTTAACACTGTGACTACTAAACTATATATTTTTTTCATAAATTAGAGTATTTAATATTATCTTGATAGGAGTTCATAGAGTTTAATACTTATAATGTAGATTATAATCACAATGCCCTGCTATTATTGCAAAGGGTCTTGGCTGTTTTCTTTTCTAATATGCCCTTTGGTAAGTAGGTTAAGAAAATAAATACGCACCAAAATATTTCAAAGTGATTTATAGAATAAAATAACGGCTGTTTGATTTATCAAAACTGATGTATGTATATTTCTTTCTTCCAAAAAGATACATTTAAAATTGTTAGAAAAAAATAAGCTTTATAAATAGCATAAAATTATAAGGGAACTCAACTAAGGTGCTTATTTCTATACTGCATATAATAATAAAATATATTTAATATGATACACATTTGAGTAATCTACAGGTAAATAGCTGTAATAACTAAATAAGAACCAAAGCGTAAACATACTTTGAAATGTTGATAGCAATATATATTGATTTTTTTTTTCAGAACTATGCATTGATATGTATTATATTGTATCTGCAAAAATAGTTAAACTATCTATGATTTTTAGATAAGATAGTTATAATCTGGCTATAAAAATTATTACCAAACAATGTTTAGCAACACACAATAGAGATGATACTCTTTGTTTTATTTTGTAAAAATGGATTGAAACATCTACACAGAAATTTTATAGCTGATGATCAATGTGAAAATATTGTAAATAATTTATAGTTTCTAAGACTTTTTAAGGAATAATATTAAAATACTTGGATATTTCTAATCATAGTTTCTGCTTTCATGTTTTAAGTTTGGCAAGTGTTGTGAGTGGATTTAAAGTCTACAATACCTCAGAGATTTGTTAACATATGCACAAAATATATTATAGTTCTAGTCCAACATTTATGTTGAAAAGGGTGCACCACTTATGATAATAATGGCAGTTTGACTGATTCACATGTTCACTGAAGCTCGAGTGCAGAGCAAAAAGTTCCCTTTGCTTCATTGGCTTTTCACTTCACACACCCTATTGACCCATGATGCTTTGCATTGCCAATAAGTTCTTGTTGATGAGTGGATAAACTATGTTTTTATTCATTTGTTATCACCATGTCAAATTGTGTATAGTGATGATGGCTAATATCATTATGGAAATAGTCGAACTTGGTGGTTTTGGGGTAAAGTGCTCGCCTCAGAACCCAATGTTTATGGGTTCAATCCTATCCCGGGTCGGAGGATTTTCCTTGAGCGATAAAAATCCATAGCACAAATTACTTTGGAGGGAAAATAAAGCAGTCGGTCTCCTGCATAAGAACTCTGGAAGGTAGCCCCTTTAATTTCGCTCATAGAAAATTGTGTGCTCATATGATTAGTTGGTTCAAAAAGTGCATGTTAAATACCTCGACTAAATAAAAAGATATAAAAACATTATAGGAATACAATCTTTACACTTAATGGCTCTTCCAAACATCTTGATATGGTTACAAGTGGACAAAGCCAAGACTATTAAAACTCAGCTCAGTGTAGATTATGCAGAAATCTTTTGATTGGCTTGGAGCTCATCATGTGACCATGTTTCTGATCTGCTCTAATTTTTCAGTGAACTTGTGAATGAACAGTAATTTCACATTCCTTGTAGTTTTAAAATATTAATTTCTTGTTGAAAACATTCACTTGCAATATTAGCCAAAACAAAATATATGTGTTTAAATTAATTTATAACTACGATGAAAAAATAACAAAATTATTTTAATCTATGAAATGAGATTTAAAAAAATCACACACACACAAGTGGTTGTTATCAGGGCTTGGATTTTAGTAACTTTTTTTTTTGTACAAAATAAACAATACTTATGTGTACATAAACTTGTTTTATGATCTTTTAGTTGTAGAAATGCTTATTTTACAGGTCAGATTTTGATCATTTGTCATTTTAAAGTTTTAGGTATTATTTCTTACTTTGTGTCCATGTTTAGTCATTTTTAAGCATTTATTCTGAATAAGCCAAAATGGTTCCAATGAATCGTGTGTGTGTGTATATATATATATATATATTAGATGACTAAATGTTATCAATGTAAATGTATGCTAGCTACACTGTTGCCAAATCATTCAAGACCAAAGCAGGCACTATAACAGGAGAAAGTTTTATGCATTTGGTAAACTTGAAACAAGGATGTATAAGAGTCAAACCCAAAAACACACTAATATCATAATAGTTTAAAGAATTTTCACAATCCAGGTGCAAATAAACAGCAATATTAACAATCCCTACAATTAAATACAAAGAATACTTATATTTTATTGTTATTTATTTATTTATTTACTAGCAGAAGTACCTGGGGTAGCAGCAAATTGTAATGCATTGTTACCCTGAGAAACGATTTACTTTGATACAAACAAATAGGAAAAAAAGTTTATATTTTATTGCTTTCAACCCGGTTTTTAATTTATTAAAAAAGTAATAATCAAAAGTGTGAAATAACTACTTTGAGGTGCACACAAGCGCATAGCCTACTAATTTTAAAATTTCAGAATTCTGCATGCACAATGCTCATGACAGACAAACAAACAAACTCTTTTATTTTATTAATATAGATTACTTTTTTTAACTTAAGAAAACTCTGTGTCTATGTGATTACATTAACATGTAATATGATAAAAGAAAAAACTGTTAGGTGCTATTTAAAATGCAAGGTTTTAAATATATCTTTAGTAACTAGAATTAAAAATACAACTATGGATTAGTGTATAAGTGTAAGATCTTTCTTAATTTAATTCAAAATGCAATATCTTGAAGAAAAACAAGGAAATAATTATTGGTACATAAAAATAGCAAAATTTTTGTGAATGATTTTCAAAAAATATTTCCAAATTCAAACCTTGGTTTTAGTAAAGAAAATGGTATGATATGCATAAAAAATGTTTTTATAAGTAAAAGATAAATGTTTTTATGATAAAAAAATTTGCAGATCGTATTTCTCGACACATTTTTTTTTTATTTGTTAGAATTTATTTTGGTTGATGTTAGAATCTCCAAACTTAAAGTCAATATGAATTGAGTAAACAGCTTAAGTGCATAACAGTTTATCAATGCAAAAGCAGATCAAAGAACAGTTGTAAACAAAAATCTTCTGTTAAGACAGTAAACAATTTTAACTGGAGATCTGAGCGTACTTAAATTTCGAACTTCAAGCCGCACCTTTAAAAACAGATTTATAAACTCAGAAATTTTTCTATTTTTGAATAGGTTTTTTTGTGCTGAATTGTCTCTCGTCAACAGAATGATGTTAAGGTCAGCAACTGAGTACAGGGGTTGTGAATAGACGAGGGTAGGAGACCCAAATAAACAAGTTATAGGACGGGTATATCCATGGTGTCTACTATACTTGACCCCCGACTTTTTTCATAATTTCCCCTAATAATTTCCTAAAATTACCGACTCAAAAGTATATCACCCCGCTCCCCTTCTGCCACAAACTTATGCTGTTTTTTTTAAGAATAGTAATAAGTTTTAAAATCTAAATAAACATGTTTTTAAATTTGTATCCACCACTACTATGCCTGACCTAGCTGCAAGATGGCTGTCACAATAGATAAATGGCATGGAGTACTTGAACTTATTTTAGCACTATGTTATGATAGGTTTACCTCTAAACACACCTTAAATTTAGGTTTGAGGCAATTTACTCACTAATATTTAGCTAAATAATCTGCTGAGCAGTTTATACCAAAATAAATCAGTACTCTTGGACATTTCTGATGTGGATAAATTTAAATTTTGGTCGGCTTAGATTTTTGTATAGTTATTATATTTCATATTTTGAGTAAAACAACATTTTCCTGTTTTTTTTTTAAATTTACAAAATTCCCGACTTATTCTCATTTTTCCTCGACCATTTCAAATTCCCGTTTTCTCGGATGGTAGAAACCCTAGTGTAGCACAAATAGCTGATTGCAATGTTATACCAAGTACACTTAGTGAAAAAGAGTACTATGTACAAATTAAAAACTTCTGTCTCCAAGACTGTTTATAGCTAATCAAGCAATCCTATTTTCAAAAATGTGTTTTAAAAACCATAATAAATGAAATCTCAATGAGTTGTTATTAATTTTAATTACTTTTTTCAAAAAGTTTATCTGAAAATGTATCCAGTTATTAAAGTTCATATCATTTTTAATTTTCCAAAATTTATTTTAATTTTTTAAATATCAAATTAAAAGAATATTGTTATTTTATTTTAATAATAAATTCAAGTTCATCATTATCAAATTGTACATCCCTCTGATCGATGTAACTTTTATTACACACATCACAAGGTATGCTTTTAAAATGCTTCAATGTTTTCATTTGAAAAACTTTTATTTTTTTCAATTCCAATAAATTAGTTAATATGTATTTTCATATTTATGTTTTAATATTAAATATTTATTGATCTCTTCATGATCAATTGTTGGTGGCCAAACTAATAGCAAATAATGTTGATTTATACCTTTAGATATTGGGAACACACAGAGAGAAGTTTAAACAAGATGTCAGGAAGATGACAATACAAAATAGTTACCAAGGATCCCAAAAGGGTACAGCTGTCTAGCTTAGGAATTTTATGTGAATTACTGTATTATGTCAAGATCATAGCCCCCTTTAAAACTTTTCTGATTAAATAAAGAGGAATTTTGTGACACTTTCAATATCAATTTTCTGAGCATATAGAAGATAGCAGTAAAATGATTTGGTTCAGTTGATATTAGCATTATTAGTTCTTAAACCTGCATTCAGACATGCAGCATTAAACTACATATGTGAATCTGTAGGTAGAGGAGTTTTTAAGCTACTTCAATATTGTTCTAGGCGACTTAAAGTTCAAAAGACTGGTTTAACCAAAGAAAAACGCTTTGTAGTGTGTCGAAATTCGACCAATAAGTATGCTGATATTTATAACTCAAATGAACATACATATGTATATACATAAATACATATTTAATCACAACATTCCCTTACGAGGTAGGAAATAAACTGTGCAGATAGTTAAAAAAAAACAACTCTGTATTCAATCCATCCTCACTAACCTTGCTCACATTTCCCTATCCTTGTATACTCCCTTTGGTAAAACAACATCCATACTATTTTATTCTTAAGACTCTTAATTAATGTTCATCTTTTTCAAACATTTATCTACACTATTTAAACACATCTTACATAGCCTATCCCTTCTTTTTGATTCATACACTCTACCTTCATATATTTTGTTCCTCACTCTATTAACACTCATCCTCTTAACATACGCAAACCAACGTAAGATGCTTCTTTTAAAAATACCTATTGTATTCCCTTTCAAACCGCAATCCTTCAGCACCCATTCAATACCGACTCTGTCCATTTGAGTTTTCCCACATACATTTTTTAGATATCTCACATTCCAACCACATTCACCCTGCTCTTGTGTTTCTCTCGACAAAACCACGCTTCACATCCGTAAAACAATGTTGGCGATAACACACTTTTATATACTGCCATCTTTACCTCTTTCAATACTACTTCATTCTTTGCAATAGTCCACATACTCCTTGAGATGCATTCACCTGTTTGTCAATTTCACCATTTATCCTTATATTTTTTTAAAACATTCTGCCTAGATACACACAAACTCATTCACTTGTTCTAAATTTTCCATTTTTTTAAATATATATAATTATTGATAACAGATGCTATAATTTTTTTAAATAAATATACAAACAATTTAATTTGAAAATGCTATTTTTCTGTGCCAGTAGACATAAAAAATATACATTAAAAAAAGTGTATCCCTACACACACATACAATCATCATAAAAATGTCAAATTACTCAAAAATGTATTTTTCATAAATATTTTCTAATGTATTGCCTCTTTATTTTGATAAACATAATTGTAGGCTTCTAAGTTAATGGTGTTTTCTTGGTGGTAAACTTTAAGCTACCTTGCAACTTAAAAACTTTTATAAATATTAACTCTTTCCAATAAATGTTTGATAGCCACAGAGCATTATTTGATCTTTTGTATGTGTGCTAGTGTTAACCAGTAGCCATATCTGTAACTTATATCACATGAGTCATACGTAGAGGAAAGATTTAAAAACAAGAGTTGGGTTTCCTCTATTAACACATTACATTTGAAAGTTTTGTAATTGTGTTATGAACACAATTAATTTGAAATTGTGTCGGTGACCTGGTGGTCTAGGGGTAAGGTGTCAGACTTCTGTGCTGGCGGCCGGGGTTCAATCCTCGGTACCGGCACAGATTTATCTGATTACCAAACCCTTCCTTCACCTCTGACAAGACATCTTGTGAATGTGGGGAATGCCAGGCCTCCACCGTGGTTCGGATTCCACGTTAAACTGTAGGTCCTTCATTTCATCTCACAATCACCCTACCATTACACATTAGCGTAAGTGCGTATAACCCGAATGGGTAGTAATACGTGGTGCTAATAATAATAATAATAATTTGAAATTGTCACCAATGTACAGGTATTTTCCATTATTGTTGTCTTCACTTAGTGGTGTTTCCTATTCTTTAATTTGAAAAATGACATCTGGACATGGGAATCAAACCCGGGACCTTGGACTTAGTATGCCAATGCTCTAACCACTGAGCTATGCAGGAGTCGTCTTGTAATTCTTCACTCATATCTTAAGGCGGAGTTTGTAATAGATGTGAGTAAATCATTAGCGCATTGACATACCAAATCAAAAGTCCCGGGTTTGATTCCTGTGTTTAGCTGTCATTTTTCAATTTAAAGAATATATTTGGATGCAGCTATAACCATAATTAGCAATTATAATAGTGTAATAGTGTATCTATTCGATCCATCATTAATGGTGTTTGTCAATAGCACTTTTGAGAAATTAATAACTTTACTTTATGATTATATTTATTGCACTTTATTAAAATGTTCTGAGCTGACATGTAACTATAGTAGTTATAGATTCTGAGAATGCTCTGGCTAACATAATCATCCAATACAGAACATTCTTTGTTTAAATGCTCTACCTTTGAGCTAGACAGGTTAATATTGTGTCCACGGCTAGACATCAATCAAAGTTCACATATAAAATTGTTGACCATTTAAATTTATCAAATATAGAAACAGTGCTTGTTGTTAGCATTTATGTTACCAAATGCATACATTTTAATTGTATGAGTTGTGTTTTATACATAGTACAACATTTGGTATGGATAATTGTGTCAACAAACAGCATTTAGAAACACCATTAAGTTCAATATATTGTAAATATGCTTTGTATTTCCTTCTTAGCATTGCTGTCACAAAAATACACACATGTCTGAATAACCTATTTTTCTACCGGGCCATTTTGAGCACATGTATATTTTATATTATCACTATTTTTTTATTTAATGAGTACTGTAGTTATTGTTTATATTCGTTTTTTGGATCTTAATAATCAATTAACAGTAATCATTAATTAAATTGATAAAAGTGTGAGCTGGTAAATACAAGTATTTTAATTTATCTATGAAAACTAAGTGGGGTACACCTTAAAGTAAATGTTGCATAAGTGACAGGAAACAACCAATCTGAAATAATAGTTGACCTATCCATTGATAAAAAAAACTTCGCTATTTATTTCTTCATACGCCATTCCCACTTCAATTTTCTAATCGGTTACACAGTTACTGTGAAATTTATCAGAAGAGAAAAGTATGGAGAAATGAAGAGAGAAGTATATTTGGTTTTCTATCAAGGCCTGACCTAATTATCCTTTCAGGGCGACTTCCTTTCCTATTACCTACATTACATTACTTTACAGTATTTCCTAAATGTTTTCATACATTTCTAAGTCATTGGGCAATTACTATTTCTTTGTATTTTAGTTTAGTTATAAAAAATATTCTTACAATGATATCAATATATGGGCTATCTAACAATGACTCCATAAATGGCTAGAAACAAGAGCTTACAACTTTAGTAAATATTTTGTGTTCAAGAAGAATTTATATTACTAAGTCAAAGGGGGGCAGAAGGAAGAGCATGATGCTTGTAGCATTTTTTTTTTCATTTATTTGTTAACTAAGAGTAAGATAACTTAGTAACCAAGCCATTACTGTGATAAAGGATCATGTCAAATGAGAAATGGATGGTGTCACCTATTTTGTTTTAACAAACTTGTCAAGCTTGACAAACAAATTTGGCAGCTTTGTTGTATGTGACACATTTATTTTTATTAGTGTAAACTCTTGATACAAGTTTTGAAGTTTGTGATTTCAGTCTGTCCCCAAATATTTAATAACATAGTTTCCAAAAGAAAGTAGTTCTGCTAAGAATGAATAAATCTGCATTGTACCATGAGTACAAACATGTGAGAAATAAAACATATTATTTTAAATCTTAGATTTTAAGTGATTTTCAAATTTATATATTTATTCAAAAATAATCTACTAACACACATACAAAAGTCTTGACATAATACTTAATCATTGCCTTTAGAATTAAATACTAGTATTAACCAAAATATGTTTAGCAGTATGTTTTACCATTGTATGTAAACATTTAAGGAAAACCTTTTTAAGGTTAGTTTAAATAAATACACACACGTGGAAAGGGACAGATGTGTTATGGCTGACACAATAATAAATGAACACTTGTAATAATTAAATTTGATGTCAATGAACAAACATTTATTGGTTACCTCTTGAAGGGAATCAAAATTGCTACATTCCTTGGAGAAAATGCTTAAGGAAGTGTTAAAGTAGCGAAGAGGGAATGGCTTAAAGATGTTGAGAAAGAAAACTAAACAAATCTGTAGTTGAAGGATGTGAGCTACATTCCCTCCCATCTCTGACATGTTCATATGATTCCTCCTTCTAGGAGGAATGAGAATGTAAAAATAATATTGTATCTAGTGATATGCTTAAGCTACAATAGAAAAATGTGGTCCAATGATATTTTCTATATCACAAATTTATCAATAATATTATTGACAGACTCCTTAAAACAATATAATACAGGATATAATAAATGTCATTCCAAATATGAAATGAGTTGACATTTTTCCTGAAATGCTTTATTTATTATGATCCAATGATTTTAATACTTATAAAACTTGGAAATTAAGGAAACTATTACAGATTTATAATAGAGCTATAAATGTATGCAAAACCAAAGTCAAGTATACAAAAGAGCTTATGTATAAACAAAGAGTTTATAACTCAGGAGCAAACGTTCAGGGTTTGAGGCTTTGTGCTCTAATGTCACTGTGCAGGCAAGGCCACAATAAATGAAATGTGTGCTTCAGACTTATACTATGTAACTAACCATCAACAGGAAAAGGATGAAGAGGTTGGATTTTAAAAATATATTCCACAGCTCCCATGAATTGGGAATATGGGTTTATATTGTTTACTGATGATGTGGTAGGACAACCAGGAATACAGAGGAGTGAGGGTGGGGCAATTGTTGTGACTAGGGTCAATGAGAAAACTATTCTTTATGGTATAGAAAAATATATTTATCACTTGCTCATTATCTCTTCCATGCTGTCATAATGCAGAGCAAACTAAAGTGAAAGAAAGGACATGTTTCTTGGTCAAGATTCCCCTATTATTTTCAATAATTGTCCTACAATGGTTTCAACACTGAAGTATAAAATAAACATTTCAGCAAATTGAGTTTATGTGGCAGCCTCTTGAAACAGGGTACAATATAATGAAGGTTATTGGTAATTTGTTTTTATTAAATTTTGAGGCAGATTTTTAGGAAAGGTTGAAATACGTGAAGATATATAAAGTAGATCTAGATCACACATGTGATAAATTACACCTATTATTATTCTTAGCAGCGTGCAGACATAATGTTTAGGAGCCTCTTTTAGCCATAATTCAACTTAATGCATTACAGTTAATGATCAATAGAAAATTACCAAGCAGTCTAAACCGAGTCAGTTTATCTAAAACTCCTCTGTTTCATATGAAAAAATGTATGAGAATTTATATTAATAATGGGTACAGGGGTAAAAGGACAATTTAACTTTAATTCAAAGTGAGTAAGTGATATCATTTGTCAGACAATCATGAGACCTTTCTAATACACCTAAGATTATGTTTAGTCATTTTTAAACTAAAAAAAAAAGTATGTGATGAAGTCTTTATGTGGTTTGAGATATAAAAGTTGTTCTGTAAAATGTGTGTAATGTGACCTTCCCCCTTTTTTGCCCCTGATCCTTCACTTGTTAAAGTTGAAAACCACAAACATTTTAATTTGAAATTATTCGTTTTTTGTTGCTGACAAGCTAAGTAAATTTATATGGTATTTTGAGAAAATTTCACACAAATAGTTAAGTTCTGCTTTGTCCACACCTACATTCTCATTCCTAATTTACTCTAAAAAGTATACAATTTCCTCTTTCTGTTGTGCTGTTTTGGTACTTTTAGGTAACTATGCATTTAAACACTCCTTTTTAGAGTTCTGATAAAATAATAAGACCCAAGTCAAGGTTTATTGTAATAGGAGATAGTTTCCATTACAAGATAATTGTCTTTTAGTTCATTGATAGGAACATTTTGGGTTAGTGTGTTCTTTTCATTGTGAAGTCAAATTGTTCTTGTCCCATTATTTGTTCCTGCCACTCTTTCCTCTAAATGCGTCCATGTATAGTTATCATAAATACAAATTAAAAAAGGTTTTTCTTATGAGCGATGCTAAGGAATTGGTTGTACTATAATGATGTTAAGTTGTAATATTAATTTAAGTTGTAACATTTACAAATAGTTTCTCAAAAATAAACTTAAAAATATTTTATTCCAGATACATTTATGCACATATTTATCATAAAGGGTTAAATAAAAGCACCACCAATTAATACAAATAGATGTCTGTAAATATAGCTACATAAAACTTCCTGTGATAATAAATCTGTATTTTAGTTTCTATATTGATGTGTATTTTTATCACTTCCCAAAACTTATATATTTTTAAAATATATATTATTTATAGCCATATTTAATATATAGTACATTTATTGAATGTTGACAAAGACTTTCAAGGAAAGGCAAGCGACAAGTCTCTGCCGACCAAGTGTGACTACAGTCACAAACTTCATTAACAAGTCGCAATGTTAGCTGTGGCAGCTCTGATTGAAATGGTGTCAAGGGTCTTAGCAATCTGCTGCTTCTTAACTAAGAATGATGTGAATATTTTACATTATCTTTCATTTAAGACGTTATTTGGCATTTTGAATTATTGATGATCAAGTTTTACTTGTATTAATTTGATAGAAATATTTTAAAGGTGAAAAAATAAACATCAAAATAAGAATTAGAAATTAATATGTGGTAGTTATGGATTATGTTCCATTCACAATCATGGTTATAGTACAATTGATTAATTATATTGAAAATGGCAAGAATATCATTGTTTCGAATCCAAGTAAGACCATTTATCAACAAATTAAAGGTTCAGATTTGAATTAATGGGTCTTAAGTGAAGCTCTATAGCTTTTATTTGAATCAAACTAAGTGATTTATTTACTGTGCTCATTATTTGTTTTAAATTGAAAGCTTAATAGTTTTAAAACAACAATAAACCCAAGTAATTCATAAAATTAATATAAATAAAAAACTATGTAGGTCTAGTTGATTTTATTACCATTTATCAATTGAGTAAAATATTATTAAGTACTTAATTTCTGGGTAGTAATTTTTCACTAAAAAGTTTATCATTCATGTGCTTCTAATTATTTATTATTATATTTTCAAGTGATGACGGAATAAAATATAATAGCTTAGAGTTATTTAAGAAAATATTTAGTCTCAGTAATATCTTCTTACTTTAAAGCCTGGGCTGATATATCTCAATATCAATTAATATTAAGGTCCGGCAGAAGGGAGCATGAGTAATTTTAGTTTTTATAGCATTAGGCCTACATTTTTTTTGGCCAAAATAAATCAAACATTTCTCCAGTAGCAATGTAGAATTTAGTTTTCTGAACATGCTAATATCAACTTATCTTGAATATATGTCAAGGATGTCCTGGAATTTTGTCAAAACTTTTTCTCTTTATTTAAAAAGTTTTGACAGAATTCCAGGACACCCTTGGACAGATATTCAAGATATGTTGATATTAGCATGTTCAGAAAACTAAACTCTACGTTGCTACTGGAGAAATACATGATTTATTTTAGGAAAAAAAAAAAAAAATGCTATAAAAACTGTAAAATTGCTCACACTCCTTTCTGCTGGACCAAGTTAGTAATACAGTACCGGTACTATAGTATGTTGTTGGTTTTTAAAATCCAATTCAAAGAAATTGTTTATCAAATTAAGTGATGCTGAGTTTTAGCCCGTTCTAGACCTAATGCTTCATAGAAAATATGGAAGCGCTGGGATCGAACCCGAGAGTCTGGGATCTGTAGCCAGGAACATTAACCACTAAACTACAGAGAAAGTTAGCTGTCATAACATTATTATGTATATAGCCTAGATCAGAGGTACCCAACCTTTTTGTACCTTAGAGCACATTCAAAAATAACGATAGTGCGGCGGACACCAATTACTTTTTCAAGGCAAATTTACCAACTCTCGCCAGGCTCAGAGGTCAGCCTCAACGGCCAGTCAACTGGCTTGTTAAGTTTCCAACAGTGATTGTGACATTACATGTGGTTGTGGGTAATACTCCAGGCGGTATCCATGGCGGGTAAAGGAGTTCATACCCCCTCCAAGTTGACAAAAAATAAATTTAAAAAATACTGCTTTATTTACAGTTTTAACAAGACCAAAATAAAGACACAAGGAACTACTTAACTACTCACCACCATTTTGGTGCTTGGGTACATTTTTAAAATATATATTTATTTTGTGTTGATTCAGGTAACAAAGCTGGATATACCCATGCCAAGATATTTACAAAGGAAATAGGAAGCATTAGGATTGTATTAGTGAGTGTGAAGAGAATGATGGAAGGGGGTAGGTCTTTGAGATTAGGAAAAAGCTAAACCATTCAGCTTGAAACTACAATGGTTCCGAGTAAAAGTACACATTGTAAATGAGCCGGCAAAGAAAGAGGAACCAGAGGGAGGGATTGGAAAGAGGGGGCTTTCAATCACCAAATTCTTGAGATACCTGGAGACAAGCACAAACTTGATTTTTGTCAGAAAAGTGACAGATTAAAATTATTAGTCAAGAACTTTCATGCTGTGGTCAAAAAGTGGCGGGCAGATGCAAAAGACATAGGGTTGCGGACCCCTGGCCTAGATAGTAGAGGATTTATAAATACACACAAACTACATCCAATAGAGTCCGGGGTTCAATCCTCGGTCCCGGCACAGATTTATCTGATTACCAAACCCTTCCTTCACCTCTGACACAACATCTTGTGAATTCTGGGAATGCCAGGCCTCCACCATGGTTCGGATTCCACGTTAAACTGTAGGTCCTCCATTTCATCTCACAATCACCCTACCATTACACATTAGCGTAAGTGCGTATAACCCGAACAGGTAGTAAGAAGTGGTGATGATGATGATGATGATGATGATAATATTAATAAAATAATAATAATACAAATAAAAATAATAAAATAATAAAAATAATAATAATACATTCAATATGTGATAAATATTATTGTCATTACTGGGTATCATTAGCATAAACCATCAAAAGAAAAAGGATGAAAAGGGTAGATTTTGAGAATATATTCCACAACTCACATCAATTGGGAATATGTGTTTAAATTGTTTACTGATGATGCGATAAGACGCCCAGGAATACAAAGAAGCGATATTGGTGCAACTGTAGTGGACCGGGTAAATGAGAGCTACTATGGAAAAACATATTTATTACTTGCTCTATCTCTTTCATGCTGTCATAAAGCAGAACAAACTAAAGAGCATGGACATGTTTCTTGATCAAGACTTTCCTATAACTTTCAACAATTGGCTTCCTATGATTCGTCAAAGCAGCAGTAGAAATAAACATTTCAGCAAATCAAGTCTGAACGGCAGCATCTTGGAACAGGGTTCAATGTAATAAAGATAATGAAGATAATAGGCAATTTATTTTTATTAATTTCTGTGACAGTGTGGAAAGGCTGACTATATGTGCAGGTATAAAGTAGATCACACATGTGATGATAAATTACATCTATTCTTATCCTTAGCCGTGTGCAGATATAATGTTTAAGAGCCCCTTTTACCCATGATTCAACTTGATGTGTTACATAGTTATTAATTAATATGATATTGCCAAACACTCAAAAAAATAAACTGAGTCAGTTCATCAAAAACTTTATACTCATGTTGTACAAAAAATGTTTAATTGATATTAAAGAATATACCATTTTCCTCTTCTTTCTGTTAAGCTTTTTTGGCATGTATTTTAGGCTAGTCACTCCTTTTCAGAATTCTGAGAGAATAAGACCCAAGTCAAGGTTTAGTAAAATAGCAGCTAGTTTCCATTTTGTTTATTGATACAGAAAAGAAAGTTATGTGTGTTCTCAATATGAAATAATATTGTGCTTGTGCCATCATTTTGTTCATGGCATTCTTTCCTCTAGCCGCTTCCATATATAATTATAAACATAAAAGTTAAAAAAGAAGGTTTCTTAAAAAAAGTATGGCTAGTTAAATAATGTTCAAACTATAATAATTCTAAGTCTTATTAGCAGGGTTTACAAACAAATGTCTTGAAAATAAATAATCAAAAGTAAAAAATAAGCGGTTTTAGGCTATGGCCATGCTTGTGACCTGGTCGCCACGTTTTATGACCAGTTATCATGGCACCAAGGCGTGAAGATGTGTTATTAGCCATAGTAGTATATAGTTATATGAAGAAGAAACATAAATATATATAATATGGTGTCCACCCCATTAATATGCAGACGTAATTATGGACATACTTGTAAAAAAACCTGAGAACACACCCCTATTTAAACATAATATATTTGGTGTCACATATAAAATGATAAAATGCAATTTATCACTATGTTAACAATATTTAAAAAAATATTATTTACAAAGTGGAATTAATTACTATGATTGAAAACAACCTTTGCACTCCAAGCCCTTGTCAAGTATTTCAATCTATTGTTAGTTTGTATATTGTATGATTTTATGTATGATAATTAAGAAGTTCTTAACTTGTTCATTTCTTTCTTCATTGTTTAATTCATTCCAACCCTCCACTGTTGCAACTGTAACCTCTATCCAGAGCTTGGATTTAACATCCCTGTTTTTGTAGTCTCGATGTTTCAAATTCCACAGTGGTGATCATTTATAATTAGCTCGGTATCATACATTGCTAAGTACCGTACCCTATCGAGTATGGGGAGGAAACACTAGGCAGTTTGCAATAAAGTTAGTGAAAATGCTTAGGGGAGGAGTGATAGTGTGGTCCCGAGCACCTTATCGGTTGACATTTTAACCTAAGATGACGCAAGCAAACCCACACAAGTGTCCAGTGTTATCGCGACAGGCTGCGACCCGAACGCAAGTGTGGCCACTTCCATAAGAAAAAAAGGTGAGCATATTTGTTGCTGCAACCTGAAAACACTCATGACAGCATTTTAAAATCTGTCGCTGGTCGCCAAGTGTGGCCACCCTCATAAGAATCAATGTAAGACATTACTGCGACCTGGTCGCGGCGACCAGGTCGCAGGTATGGCCGTAGCTTTATTCTAAATACTTGTATGTGAACATTTATCGAAGAAAGCACCATAAAATAATTCAAATAAATGTCAGCAAACAGAGTAATACAAAAATTCTAATGATAATAAACTAAGTTTTTATATTTCTGGTTTTTTCCCCTCACTTCCCATAGTTGAACATAGCATATATCAAATTTTGAAGTTAGGTTATTAATATGGTCATAAACAATTAAGTCCTTTTTTTTCCTTCAAATGATACTATACATGAGAAAAAATAGTTTCTTGGAGTGTTATTGACAACAGCTTCAATAGTTTATAAGATTAGTCTTCGCTGGTTCTATTATTATTTTTCTAAGTTTTATTCACTCTATAGTGAAAATGAGAAGGTTCTACTCCTAACATAGTGTCAATGGATACACAATGTAAGGTGTCAGGTCAACAATAGACTGGATTTCAGTTAATATGGTTAATGTTTGAACATGAGACTGGAGAGGGGTGAGGGGCATTATCCTTTGACCCAATGTGGTCCCCATTATAGAGAAGACTATAAACAAACCACAACATTGATAAAATCAGTGAAATATGGTCAGTGAGAGAAAAATATTAAACATTATTTTTATGTCGCTTAATTAGTGAAACATAAATAGTGTTGAGCCATCGAGAACCATATCATAGCCCTTAACCCTGTCTTCAACACAAATACAACCTCACCATCCCCGGCCATCCCACAAAGTGAGCCTTAATAATAATTTGGTCCCTCCCAGAAATAAATTTCTGATATACCCCTGGATTTGAATTTCTAACAGATTCACTGGGGTAATTTTTCACAGCTGAATTATGATTTCCTCACTCACCCTCCGCATTAATACATATTTTAACTTAACAAATGAGATCACATTTATTTTTCTATTCACAAAATATGACTATACAACCAAAATTACTGTACATCATTGTAGGAAGAATCAGTTTGGGGGAAAATTCTTCAAATAGTTAACAATCACCCCCTTTTAACAAGTTTTTCAAGGTTTCAATGAAATCTTGAGAAGTATAAGCAGGTTTGTTCTGATTAATAAGATTTCTCATAACTCTTACTTCACATATACCGAGTTTCCAAAATTGGGATCAAAATTACCCCAGGTTTTAGTTTGTCATGCAATGATGAAATTGGGGGACACAGGTAATAATATTCACTCAAAACAGATATGATATCACCTTTCATTCTGATGTAAACATGTTGGCAAACACGACCAAGTTGCAACACGATGAGGACACACAGCTAGGTATTTCATCAATCTAAGTTTGTACTATTATCTAAGCATGCCTCCAATATGAGTTGTGAACATGATACCACAATAACATTTTCTATTTATTACAAATAATTTAATCAAATCAAGAGAAGGAATTATTTCCTTATACTTAATATTGAACAGTTGGTTTCTCTTGTCGCACACATGACATAACTTACACATTAGTGACCCCAAACTGTATAAGTGTTGAAGTGTAAGGGGTACATGACTGTATCGACTGAAGGTGGACGAGTAGTTGAATAGAGAGAGCAATACTTCATGAGACAGAGCAGGAACATTCTTAGGAGATTCTTCGTGCAGTAACCAATCTAGTGAAGGGCCGTTGCAAAGAAGAGTAAGTCCAAGGTCAAACTTAGAGCCATAAAACATGAAAGCCTGGAAATTAATCAAACGAAATACAGTATCAGAAGAGGTAAACCCCAGACACAATAAATAAAAAAAGTCCCCCCCTCTTTAAGAAATCTAAGCCACATTTTAATGTATAAATTATTATTAAACTAAGATTTAAAAGTGTGCACATTATCAAGGAGAAATAATTGTAGTGCTACATCAAGTTTATTTTTTACTTTTATTTATACTCACAAATATTACCAGTACCATAAAAGTGATCTTCTTAAGAAAATTTATTTTAAGTATTGGCACTAAAAATACATTTGGACTTAGGGCCTACATTGCCACAAGCAAAAGAAAGCATTTAAAATATACACAACTACCATATTTTGTAATATTTATCTTTGTTTACTATGTTCTACTAACCACCAAGACTTTTGCATGGGCTACTATTTACACTAAAAGGATATGGATGAGGAAAGTGTAAGTGAGAGACAATGTACTTGCATTTGAGTAGAGGTAAATTGGGAAATAGTTTTGTGAGAAAATACCTCACTAGTCACTACACCTAGCAGGGATTCAAAACACATCTCCCTGTCACCGGTAAACCAAACGAGTTTGAGTTTGTGTGCCCAACGGTGTAACATTTTAATGTTTATTGATGGTTCAAATAGATAAGCTATTATATTTGTTAGTTACTATTATAGCCACATCTAAATAGTCTATATTATTCATTAAATTGAAAAATGACACCTGGATATAGGAATCAAACCTAGGATCTTTGACTGAGCATTGGCGTAATAAACCAAAGGTATTGGGTTTGATTCCCATGTCCAGGTGTAATTTTTCAATGTAATTAATATTTGAATGTATAAATACTCATATTAAAATACTTGGGACAGGGATTAAAAACCTGTACATATATAATTTACTAGGGGCATATATGATAACTAGAAGTAGTAACTTGTTATGCGGGAGTTGTGGCTAAGTGGTTAGGGGTCCACTATGAGACTTGTAAGGTTTAAAAGACCTAAGTACATGTGTTAGTGCTACTTTTCTGATGCTTTTATTATCATCACCACCATCTGATGTGCTCAAGGATACATAAAAGGTAGAGCAGGAGTTAGAACACTTAGGCCCGTATGCAAGGACGATGCTGAGCACAGCCTGAGTACAGGCAGAGTATGAGCCTCGTGATAGTACTATCTATGACGCAATATCTTGAGTCTCGCCAAAGTCTGGTCCCGGGCTTGCTCAGGCTATTCTCTGCCCGTACTCAGAGGATATTTCCACAACATGGTGCTGCGCGCATAGACGATGGAGACACCTGTTTTCACGACAGGCCTCATGCTCTGCTAGTGCTCAGCCTGTACTCTGGTCGTACTCAGCATCGTCCTTGCATACGGGCCTTAGTGTAAGAGGAGGTATTTACTCCTTTGTCTAATAGTGAATGGAGTATACCAATAGTCCCTGTACTTAAGAGGAATGAGAATATAATATGTGGAGATTTTAAAGTGACTTTAAACTCTAATCTAAAACTCGAGAGACATCCTATTCCCAAAAGAGAAGAGTTATTTGTCACTTTACAAAAGGGAGAAACCTTTAGTAAACTGGATTTAAGTCATGCTTATCAACAGATTGGGTTAGATGAAGCTCAGAAACTTTGTGTTATAAGCACTCACAAGGGTTTATTTAAGTACAACAGAATTCCTTATGGAATCTCTCCAACACAAAATTTGTTTCAAAAATTAATGGAAAAAACATTACAGGTGTTTAAAAGAGTAATGTAATTGTATTTTTAGATGACATTTTGGTTACTGGTAGGAACATGAAGGAACATTGTGACAGACTCAGGTATATAAACGTTTAAGTGACAATGTTCTTACAATAAGCAAAAATAAGTGTAAGTTTTATTCTATGAGTTTAGAGTATTTAGGGTTTGTAATAGATAAAGATGGGTTAAAAGCAGCCAAAATGGATTAAAAATCGTCAAAGACAAAATTGTGGCTATATTTGATTCACCTAAGTCGGAAAATGTGAAACAACTGAAGAGATTTATAGGTCTAGTTAATGACTATGGGAGGTTTGTTCCAAACTTACACAAGATACTGTGTCCTATGTATCGGCAGTTGAGAAAAAACACAGATTTTAAGTTTGACAAGGCATGCAAGAAATCTTTTCCAATAATTAAAGAAAAATTTTTGTCAGCAGAGTTGTTAGCTTACTTTAATCCTAAATTACCCTTAAAATTAGCATGTGATGTGTCTTAGTAGTGTACTATCACAAGTGCAGCCTAATGGAAGTGAGTGTCCAATAGTCTATGCTTCCCACACACTGTCTAAAGCTGAGCAGGGATATTCAAAGATTGACAAGAAAGCTTTGAGCCTTGTTTTTGGGATAAAGAAATTTAAACAATACCTGTGTGGAAGGAAATTTATACTATATAAATTCATAAACCCTTGTTAAGCATATTTGAGGGGAAAAAAGGTTTTACCAACCTTTGCAGCTAATAGATTACAAAGATATGCTCTTTTCCTATTAAGGTATGATTTTGATATTTGTTAACTCTGACAATGATGAATTAGAAAATGATAGTTGTATGGGTAGTTTATAATGTTTTGAAATAAGTGGAATAGCCTGTCAATAAAAATTTGAAGACATAAAGGGAGAAGTACAAAAAGATACAGAATTAGTTAATTTACGGTTTATGTGAAGTTGGGTTGGCCTAAATATTATGATAAGAAGTTGACAACTTATTTTCAGAGGAAAAATGAATCAATATTAGAGCAAGGAATACTTATGTGGGGGTATAAAGTTATTGAACCAGAGGAATTTTGTAAACACTTGTTAGAAGAATTACATTCAAGTCATCTTGGAAAAGTTAAAATGAAATCTTTAGCCAGATGTTATATTTGGTGACCTAATATTAATCATGATATTGAACGAATGGTCAACAATTGTGCAGCATGTCTCTCGGAAAGACAAAATCAATAAAAGAGTATGTTACACGTTTGTACCTTTCCAAATATACCATGGTCTAGGTTACATGTAGATGTGATGGGTTCATTCAAATATAATATGCATCTTGTTATCATAGATGCATAGGCCCCTATACTAAATGATTGGGGAGTTAGAGGTAACTTCAACAGCAGCAGGTCAAACCATTGCTCATTTAAGACAGATTTTTTCATGGTTTGGTCTACTTGAACATCCTGTAGTGACAATGGACCACCATTTACGTCACACAAATTCAAGTTTTATTAAAAATGCAAATGGTATTGAACATACTTTAACACCTCCATACCATCCTCAATGTAACAGCTTAGCCGAAAATGCGGTAGAATTTGTATTATTATTATTATTAGCACCGCGTCTTACTACCCATTCGGGTTATACGCACTTACGCTAATGTGTAATGGTAGGGTGATTGTGAGATGAAATGAAGGACCTACAGTTTAACGTGGAATCCGAACCACGGTGGCGGCCTGGCATTCCACACATTCACAAGATGTCTTGTCAGAGGTGTAGGAAGGGTTTGGTAATCAGATAAATCTGTGCCGGAACCGAGGATTGAACCCCGGCCGCCAGCATAGAAGTCTGACACCTTACCCCTAGACCACCAGGTCACCTATTAAAATTTGTAAAAAATAAATTAATGATTGTTATTTATGAAAAAGGAAATATGGAAGTAGCTTTAAGTAGATTTCTATGTGATTATAGGAAATCAGTACATATCGTAGTACAACAAATGAAACACCATTTAAAGTTATGTTTAATAGACAACTTAGAACTAGGCTAGATTTGCTATGTTCTAATTTAAATGAAAATGTAGAACAAAATCAGAGAAAACATATTAGCCTAAATAAGAAAAGAGATGTCAAACTCGTGAACTAATTCCAAGTCAAAAGGTACTAGTCAGAGACTATCGAGCAAAGAATAAATGGATTGACTTGGTGGTCTAGGGGTAAGGTGTCGGACTTCTGTGCTGGGGGTCCAGGGTTCAATCCTCGGTCCCGGCAGATTTATCTGATTGCCAAACCCTTCCTTCACCTCTGACAAGATGTGAATTAATCACAACTTGTGAATGTGGGGAATGCACGGCCTCCACCGTGGTTCGGATTCCACGTTAAACTGTAGGTCCTCCATTTCATCTCGCAATCACCCTACCATTACACATTAGCGTACATGTGTATAGCTCGAATGGGTAGTAAGACGCAGTGATAATAATAATAAATGTATTGAAGGGGTTATTGTACCGCAATTGAGTCCAGTAGCCTATCTAGTCAAATTAGGGGCAGTAGCATGGAGACGTCATAATGACCAATTGATTAGTATAGTCTTCTTCTGAAACCAGAGTGGAGGAGATAAAACCTGGTGTGAGAGAGCCATATGTCTCAAAGTTAGATCCAAAACTTAGTAGGGAAGGTTTGACACCTCTTAAAGCAACCAGCGGTGAGAATCATTCTCCATACATCCTCAGGGTTGAATCTCATGACTCATGAGAGGGGCAGCAGCACAGAATCTCACCCACCTCAGAGAGCTGAAAACTCACCACAGTAAAAGGAGCCTAGATATCCAACCAGGTGTAGGAAACCTGTAAGTTAATTAAATTGAATTTGTAAATAATTTAAAGTAAGCCTGTGATCACATTATTTCATTGTGATTATTGAAAACCATGGTCAGGTATTGTATTCTATATTTTTGTATAAAAAAGTGTTTAAAATTTCAACTATTTCATTGTGACTATTGTAAATCGTGATCACACATTGTATTATTTATTTTACATATTCTTAGTTATTTTGAGAGTTGTATGGCCAAGAAATTGTGAGGGAGGAGTGTGTTGTGACGTAATAAAATTGTCTGCTTCTCATCCTGCTCCATCCTAAGTGACTATGTATCGATAATCTTATAGATAGCTGGTGTTCCCCACCAAGCCACAACCCTCAACAAAGTAAGTTGCGCTCTTATTCCAGCCGCCCTTACCAGGTTACGGACGTAACAGCTAACCTATTGAAGATGAGCATAAAGCGCATTCATTGGCTACCACCATCACCTCACACCAATGGATGAAACCTGTTTGCAATTGTCACATATTTGACACACACCAGTCCACTTCATTCCTTCTGCCATCATGTAGCAGAGTGTTTGTTTATTCATTACTCTATATAAGATTACTTTATTTAATTGTTTCTTACTCATTTGTGACTGTGTAATTTATAACCAGGCAATACATTACAAATAGCACACAATATTTATGCACAATAAACTTTATTTTTTGTCAAGGAAACCCTGAATAGAACAAGTAGGTTTAATTTTGGGTTTAAAAACCACTTTGTGATCATTAGCACTAGAATTTACACCCTCACCATCAGGGATGTGGAGTCGGAGTCGTGTAATAAGAGCCTGAAACAATTTTGCATGGAGTTGGAGTCGGTAGAAAGGTACAGACTCCGACTCATAGAAATTTAGCTTTTTTTTGTTCATAAATTGTAGTAAATTAAATATATTGTTTTTATGTTCTATTAACCAAGTAGCCTGATGATTCAAGTGTTGGGGATGAAATACCCTGTGCTACTATTTTAGTATTTTAATGTATATCCAATAGTTATAACAAATTTACTGTGTTAAAATTATTTTGATAAGTATTTTTTTATTACTTATTATTAATATACATTTGCCATTAATAAAGGAGTCAGAGTTGGAGTCGGACAGTAGAAAAAGTAGAGGAGTCAAGAGTCGAAGGTTTAACCTACCGACTCCATAGCCCTGCTCACCATGAACAATGTCCTTTATTTGTATCACAATCCACTATTTGGAGCCACAACCAATCTGTAAACACTGTAATCTACAACCAATCATCCTTAAAAGAAGTTTTCCCACCAAGTTCAATCATTCTGTCTTATATACACAAAAGTATTGTAACAAGATAAGCAATAAGAATTTGCAAAGTGCTCCCACCAGTCAAGTTTATTAATTTTACATACTTTTGGGAGGAAGTGAAGGACACAATAAAGAGGATACCATGACATTAGAATGCTAGTGTAGTCCAAACATTTATTTCTTCCTCTACCATGAAGGGGAGAATGAATGGGTTGGGGTACAGACTAAGAATAGACCAGTTAGACAAACATCTCCACTGCCAGGTCCTCAAACAAGACAGACCAGACGGGGAGTTTTCAAGGGGTGACCAAATTAGAACTATCAGTAGGCCTAATGTTCAAATGATAGATAATAGGAATCTTAAAATGTTGATGCAAACTGCTCTAGTCAACAATTCACTCAATAAAAAGAGACTTGATAGAGGATGCCGAAGAGAATTTTGAAAATGAAGTAGGGGGCCTATGTGTGAAAAGACGGCAGGGGAGGGAGGCCAAGAAAGCGAAGGGAGGAGCAGATAACAGAAAGTGTTCAAGTGAGAGAAGAATGGAATAAATTAAAGGAGGGAGAGCGGTGGAAGGATAGAGGAAGATGGAGGTATTTTTACTAAACTGACTCGGCCAAAGACTGGAAACAGTTAATGATGATGAAGAAGAGACTTAATATTTTTCCAGTATTGGCACACACCCTGGAAGATGATTGCAATATTTCCTTTGGTCAGACCTTGTCTATGTTAGAAGCTATAGCAACAAGTTCAGCTAGAACTTATGGTTTTTACAAAAATTACATTTACCCATTTGAGGCCAGATTGATTTTTATAGTAATTCTGTCAATGTACTTATAAAAATATATGACTGGCAGGTGTTTTTTTTAGTTGTTGTAGCAAAAGGGCTAGGTCCGTAGCCTAATAACACCAACTTCAAAAGTTTTAGGGTAAATTTTCAAGATGTGGACGGTAACAAACACAGAACTTTTAATAACACCACAGCACGACTGTTCCAAACGAGTTACACAAACTGAGATGTTAAACAGTTGAATGACCTTGGATTGTGATGACTGGCAACAACAACTGTGTGCACATGCGCTTTTCGAGTTATATGGAATGTCGAGTTATCGAGTGTTGAGTTTCCGAGACTCTAGTGTATTAATAATTTATACGAATCATTTGTATTGGAAATTTCCTGTAATTCTTTTTTAAATGTGTTTTAAAATGATGTTTTGTACACAACCTTAACAAGTTACAAGTTCTTTACTAAACTCAAAAGCATTTATCCTTGGAAAGAAGATTTAAAAAAAGTTCACTGATCCATCTTTTCTAGTTCTAGAGATAAGTTAGGCATTAAATTTTTTGTCTGTCAACTTTGCTTGCCAGTACCTCAAAGGCTATTTCAGGAGTAGGACTATTCAAATTATATTTGGGCCTCAGCAATAACTTGTGACATATTGAAATTTTAAACAGTCGTAAGACCTTTCAAAATACTTTTCACTAAATTTGATCAAAATCTAAGATGGTAAGTTACATGCCTTGGATGAATTGACATGGAATGAATCATGGCGTACTTTTGTAAGTGCGCCAATGAACTTCTAAGTTCCTAAAGCTTTAGAGTAGTAAGTAGGCTTAAGTAATAACATGTCGACAATTAGGCAACAAGAATATATAAATATGAAAACCAATAGGTACGATACCTTATGGTCTGTTACAGAAAGTAACAGAAAAAACTTACTTAAGTCACGGAATAACGTTCTGCCATATTGCGTAGCAACGCCTGGAATGCTTCAATATGAGAACTGCCATATATGTCCATCCACATAAACCTATCAACGTGTTTGAGAAATAGTTTAGATCGTAAGACTTCTTGCCTTCTACAAAATCTTATTAATTTAGACCAATAAACTAACACGTTATTGGTGTAAGTTTTCGTTTTTGGATCAAACAGGTTTTTTCTCTTATTAGATGTACAGTGAACGTATGGTGACACACACTTCCAATGTCTTAAGGCAACATACCCTTTCCAGCAAGTTGTCCAAATTACTGTTCCTGGCAAAACGTGTCTTTCTATAAGTTCACACAAAGTTTTAGATGACCTGTTCGACACAAAAAATATTGCACCCCGACGTTTTTCTGTATCAAATATACCCAAAGCCCAACGTTCAGGGACAAGCAAAGGCTTACACTTATTGCGTTTTCTTTTTGAAATTAAATCAGTGATTTGAACTACAACCCCTGGTCCACCAAACATAAAATACTCCTCACTCTTTAACAACTTCCACGAACAAGTGTCGTTGAAAAATCGGTAAAATTGCAAGACCGTTGTTTGAGAAATAGTTTAGATCGTAAGACTTCTTGCCTTCTACAAAATCTTATTAATTTAGACCAATAAACTAACACGTTATTGGTGTAAGTTTTCGTTTTTGGATCAAACAGGTTTTTTCTCTTATTAGATGTACAGTGAACGTATGGTGACACACACTTCCAATGTCTTAAGGCAACATACCCTTTCCAGCAAGTTGTCCAAATTACTGTTCCTGGCAAAACGTGTCTTTCTATAAGTTCACACAAAGTTTTAGATGACCTGTTCGACACAAAAAATATTGCACCCCGACGTTTTTCTGTATCAAATATACCCAAAGCCCAACGTTCAGGGACAAGCAAAGGCTTACACTTATTGCGTTTTCTTTTTGAAATTAAATCAGTGATTTGAACTACAACCCCTGGTCCACCAAACATAAAATACTCCTCACTCTTTAACAACTTCCACGAACAAGTGTCGTTGAAAAATCGGTAAAATTGCAAGACCGAAGCTCTACGTATATTATATATTCTATTAACAGTACGGCTTGACACTTGACAACACCAAAACCATAATAATATGATTATTAAACGTATTGGCATATGTACATTTTCGAAAAAAGTTCCTATCATTAATGACTCAATTCGAGAACACGAGGCACACCTAAAACAATATCCTAAACTAAATTGATAGTTTTTATGAAGTCGCAACATTCGTCTACAGCGACTGCAATTATCCCTTTTACGAAGTAGCCCCAATTCTTGCAAATGATTGACTACGCCCAGATTATCTTGACTAAAAACATCTTGAACATCTTCTAATGAAGTTACCCGAAGCAAACTTTCACACATATCGACCATATAAGGGAACCTCACAATGTAAATAAATTTAAGTATTTGAACTTCTTCTTTGGGAAAAAGATTTATTGCAACAAAAACACTTCCACAAAACAATGTACAAAAAAAGTCATAATTAACACATATGGATGCTTGACATGTAATATTATAAATCTTTGGTTTATTGGAGAATAATAATAACTTAAAAGCAAACTAAAATAAAAATTAAATATATTTATTATTCAAATTTATCAGTGATGATCACAGATCAAATTACTTAGTTACTTGAAAGATATAGATACCCCATGCTAAAACTGTTGTAACTTGTAAGTAGTTTTCTGCGTCACTAGCGCTTATGTGAACAAATACGGCATGTATTAGCCAGTCTCGGTGGATAGTCGACCAGAATTTGGGGCCCTATTTATTTTTCTGCTGTAAGATGCCCAAACCTTTATATAATAATCAGTTAATGTGTGTATAAAAAGACTCATTTAAACTTCACTTCAGTTTATTTTTTATATAAAACCTTGGAAAACACTTTAAATAATTAATCTTACAGCTACAATCAAACATGTGCTATAGTAAAGAGCAGTTACAAGTAAAAGTTAATGTAAAACTCATAGTCCCCGAGTGAGCAAATGTTCTTCAGATTATCTAAATCCAAAACTTTAAATACATTATAAAGTAGGAATATTAATTTAAAAAGTATTTTTGCTGGCCTTAAGATTTGTGAATAACTACACAACATCATCCAATGACAACTGGCTTTTAATATCATGTTCCAATGACATGGAAGAAATATTGTTAAATCTTGATTAATATTGTTGAACGTAGACTTTTAATAATTATTTAGTACTATTACTGGAAATTTGAAAGCTAGTCTTCAATATATTCAAACATTTTCTGAGATTCCAGGAAATTTTCAGGTACCTTCTAGAGCCCCGGTTATGATGTACCCCCTGCATTCCCCTCTCGTAGGGGCTGATTATTATACATATATTTAACAACTTCTTACAGTTAACTACACTAACACTCTTGATAAATTTATAAAAAATTGAAATTTCTAGTTTCAAAGATTCATCCAGGTCATCACTGTAAAAACCTGAACAGGTATTAAGCGAAATTTTGTCCAGATTAGGCCTACTTGAAGCTTTGCAATAAACTAAACATCTTAATCGAGGTCTTTATAGATAATCTCAACAATTTCAGCCCCTTAAACTTCACCCAAAATAAATCACAGCATTGTCTCACCTTCCTTGATATGAATCTGTTCCTTTAAATCAATCAAAGTCATACCACTGTAAATATAAAACCCACCAATTATCAACAATACCTCCACTACCATAGGAGCCATCCTTCATACACAAAAAGGTCGCTACCATTCAGCCTTGCCACCTGAGCCAAATGAATATGTTCAGAACCCGTTGATCTAACCGAATATTGTAAGCAACGTTCTACAGCTTTTAAAAGCAGAGGTTACCCCAAGCCTTTAATCGACAACCAAATCTCCATAGCACTCTCCAAATACGACTATGACCCTCCATAAAAGTTAATGACATCCCTCTCACAATACAATACCATCGTGATCTACAACGAATAAACACCATCCTTAAAAGTGGTTACAAATTCCTAACCAGTTTTACCCAGACCCAAAACTTTCTTAGTTCACCCTCAAGAGTCACTTTCAAACGGCCACCCAATCTCCACAATATTCTAGTCCATCCCAAACTTCCTGCCCCAAGAGAATATGAGAATAAAAACCTACTTCCAAATGTTCATACCCCTGTGGTAGCACCCATTGCAGCACATGTGTGTTTCACCCACCAGCTACATCCTTCAACAGCACTGTTACCAAATTGGAATACAAAATCCCTGGTAATTACAATTTCAAAACAAATAACTTGATATATCAACCACAGTGCAAATCATGTGATGCGGAATATAAAGGCCTTCCTACAGGTTATCTCAGATAGCGAATGAACAATCATCGTTTTGACACAAACCACAACGATCCGGTCAAGCCTGTACCCCTCCATGTTGGTAGCCACAACCAAGACTTTCAAACCTGATACACCACCAAAAAATTAAGTGCATTTCCCAAACAGTGCAACAGTTCTCAACTCAGACAGTGGGAACTGGCTCATCCACGGATTATCAAATCACAGGCCTCAGCAGAAGATAGTTACTTTCCAAAAGATTTTTTCATATTATTGTCATTATATTTTTATTATTATCATCATTATTAGTCCCCTTTTTTAATTTGAATTTTATATGGGCCTATATAAATACTAACCACTGCCATGAAATGTATCTTTACTCCCAAAAACCGTTGGCACACTGTGTTTCTAATAGTTTTTCTTTAAATTCAAAATTGAGTAATTCAGTGCTTTTATCTAGCGTACTCTTTCATCTTTCTTTTTTTGGTGTTTGATAAAGGCAACAATCCCAAAATATTATATTTGTGTTAAAATGTGTGTGTGACTACTTCTACTATAGAAGACCTTTTTTCCTCTTTCCCTTGTTGGGCTTTCTACTTCAAATTTACTTCTATTAGTTTATTTTTCCTTTTTCTTTAGTTTTATCACTTTACGTTATTATTAAATTATTTAGCCATTGGGCCACCTCATTCTTAAACACGCGTATGTATTAATCATGCCGATGATTTTAGGGATTAGGAAGGTTATATCTAGAGTTTGAGATTATCTGATAATACTTTTGCTACCTTTTTAGCAAGTTTATATGCTGGGGAATTTTGGTAGTTCACCAAAGGTCAGATTGGAATATTAGGTTTGTGAATCTTTGGTAACGATGTGAAGGAGGGTGCTTGGGGGTTCATATTGAGAAATCTGAACAAAACTTTAAAAATTGTATAATTTATAAAGAGCATATATCAGACTTCATACACAATAGGACCAAATCAAAATTTGCTGATCATCTCAAATATTCCAACCACCAACCTAAACCTATTGAAAAATGCATGGAACCCCTCCACATCGCTCAAAAAAGGCTCCAAATTGAACACTGCTGAATTTTGTTTTTATACAAGCTGCTATAATTCAAAGTAAATCTATCATCAACGAACAATTACAACAATCCAACCAAATTCTAGTTGACTCAATAACTCATCTCCCCAAAAATATTAAAATCCTATAACCCATGGTTTTCCTGCTCTTCCTTCCAGTGTAGTCAATGACCCGATCGAGCCGGTGTCGAGAAGATTTGTTTACCATTCCTTCCCTATTTTCATTCCCATTTATTTATCCATCCGTGTTTTTATCTTATCTCACTTTCACTATTTTTCTGGCTATCCCCTCTACCAGTTTACACCATGATCACGTTTACCTTCATTGCCATGGAAATATATCGACAGTCTTTTGATTTCATTTTTTCTCAGTCAGTTTTAATCATACACCCATTCAGTCACAACATTCAGTTCAATACATCAACTGTGTTCTCGCACGACGACTCTGGTAAGCTTGTTTGTTTATTTTCTGTGATCTTTATTTTTTATCACAGTCTAACTTATCCTTCATTAATTTTCTATTTCCCTAATTCGTTTTAATAGTCTTTAATTTCATTTTTACAGTGCCATGAATATGGTACACACGTACCGAATTATGCCGGCCAAAGTTTTATCAGTTTCTAAATCGCTGACACTTGCCCAAAGAGTAACGGGACTCACATCAAGTTTAAGACTTCATATCTCTATTTAAACACTGAACATTATTAATAGCGTGTTACGTTTTAAGCCTTATGTCATATTAAATAATCCTGTAATACAATACTTTCACTTGTTTACTCCATTCAAATTTGCCATCTTAATGTTTAAATTTTAATTGTATTGTTCCTCAATTCATTTCTGTTATTAATGATTTTAATATGTTTTCATGTATTTATTCTTCTGATTGATGGTCACCATTTGACTTGATAATGTTATGTCACGATTATTTTTAATCATATTATTTCTATCTCATATATTTTAGTGTTATCGAAAGTGCTGCTTGAATTTTTATCAATATTAATATATATTTTTTTAACTTGTTAATTACTTTTAATTTTTTATTTTCTTCAGTATACTATCCTTTTACCTCTTTATTGACCTTAGATTTGTCGAAGTCTTAACCTGTAATATTATTTGTGTTTAAAGGCCCATCGACACATTGAGGTCATTAGGGCCTTTAAAGATATTAAAAACATAATAAAATCCCCATAGGGGAAACACATAATAATTCGCCTGCAGAATATACAGGTAAATACACAATATACAAAATAATAAATGATATAAATATAAAATAATAGATAAAAAAAGCGATAAAATACCCACCTGAGACACTTCATAGGAGTGCTCACATGGGCTCTTAGTATAAATTAAGTGATACACTTCACTCCAATAAAAAGACAAAACAAACATAATAAAATATAACACGTTAAAATGACACAACATGTTAAAATAATAATAATAATAATAATAATAATACGTTAAGAAGACAAAACAAACATGTTAAAGTGTACTAAAACTGTTAAAACGTCAAAACCTAATATTAAAGAATGTTAAAAAGATCTCAATATGAGATAAAATCCAAATGAGCCACTTTATAAAAGTGACTCAAATGGCATTATAAAGATCCGCTTGGCGTATAAAATGGAAGAAACAAATAACTCCATCCACGCTATAGCGTAATAAAAAACGTAGGTCACTTTTTAAATCAAGAGCCAGTCGGATAGGGGCATATTTACGACACTCAACCAAAATACACACTAAGAGGAGCATCGCAAAACTCACACTGGGGGTGGGTCACCTCTCAATAAAAACCCAGGGGTCAATGATGTGTGTCCAACGCGGAGTCTTTGTCACTATGACCTCCTCTCTTCTAGAGTTTCGTATAGAAGAGGGCCACCAAAACACACCGTCCCTGATGGACCGCAGCTTGTTCTGAGCAGGGGTCGAAACCCACTGCTCGTGCCAGGCGCGTAAGACCCCACGCCGAACATAGCGCTTTATATCTAAAAACATGACACCCAGACTCGCCTCAGGAGGCAGGCGTGCTGCCTCCTTGGCCGCCTGGTCCACCAGTTCATTTCCTGAAAGACCGGCATGACCAGGAATCCAGCAAAAGGCGAGCCGGGTGCTTAATGAATCAATTTTTAAAATTTGCTCATGTATCATCTGCGCGAGGTGATTCCAGGAGAAGAGAGTGGACAATACCAACAGAGAACTCGTGGAATCCGTGCATATAAGAACAGAACGGTGAACCGATAGACAAAACATAACGATTTAAAAATGGCATATAGTTCAGCCGTAAAACACTTGATTCGGTAGGTAAAGCAAATTTAAAATTGGATCCTTCCACAACAAAGGCGGATCCCACGAAGGCCCCGCATTTTGAGCCATCCGTGTAAATGCGTTTAAAACTCCGAAAGCGGGTTGCGAGGAGATCATTAAATGTCCTCTCGTACGGTCGGCAACATGCTCTGGCATGCAATGTAGTTTTGACACATAAGATGACAGAATATAGGACCACCGGTAAGGAAGAGGGGGCTCACTGGCGTCGGCACAGATGCTGACGACTGGACTGGTACGAAAAGCGCCAGTAGCCAGGCGAGTGCCAGCATGGTGGAAAATATCTAGCATATTTAACGCCAAGGGTCTTACTGAGCCATAAACAAAGCTGCCGTAATCAAGTTTTGATCTCAACAAAAATCTATAAAGTCGCATCAAAGTTTCCCTATCAGCACCCCAAGAGCGACCGCTAACTAATTTAAGTAAATTCAGTGCATTAACACACCTCGCTTTCAGGTCTTTGATGTGGGGAATCCAAGTTAATTTAAAATCAAATAAAAGTCCCAGAAACCTTACGCTCTCCGAGACTGGTAAAACAACGTGGTTCATTAAAATATTGGGGGCTGTATGAATTCCACGTAATCTATGAAAGTGGATGACCGTCGTCTTGGCCGCTGAGAAGGTGAAGCCACAGTAGAAAGAGCCCAGCTATATCCGGTGGCATCATTGTTTTATAAAATAATATTGACAGCGTCTGTGAGTGACGCCAGGCTTTAGTGACGTCAGTCGTCAGTGAGAGAGGTCAGCCTTGGCCGTCAGCCTGTGGTGACGTTCTGGACGTCCCATTAGATTCGAATGAATTATAATATTAAGATTATATTTAGTTTTACGTCACTGTTTATAAAATAATATTGACTGCGTCTGTGAGTGACGCCAGGCTTTAGTGACATCAGTGTCAGCCTTGTCGTCAGCCTGTGTGACGTCCCGGAATGCATTTTATCTAGACGTCACATTAGATTTGAATGAATTATAATATTAAGTGTCGGATGGTGGTAGCTATGCTAGAGATATAGTGACGTATATAGTATTGGGACGTGAGCCTGTGTGACGTTCCGGAGAGGTTAGTTTTAAAAGGTCAGCGCCAAGATAATTTCTGTCAGACAAGTTTTTTTTAAAGTGTATATGAATTGTAATCAGTTTAAATGTTTCGTTATTTATATATCAAATTAAAATCATTGAAATAAATAGACTTGATTTGAACATGTTTTATGGTGGGAATGCATTAGACGTCACATCAGATTTGAATGAATATCAAGTGCCGAGGTACGAATTATTAATTA
>CABFVZ010003779.1:43901-65378 GCA_902151445.1 Timema monikensis | reverse complement strand
ATATATATATGTATATATATATATATATATATATGCATTTAGCTCAGAAAATATTGATTTTATAACACATTATTTTAAATAAAAAATATTCATTTTTAAGATTCTTGAAACTTTTCAATAATATGTTACTTCGTATATCATAAAGTTTCAGAGAGGTGATCAAAATATATTTCTGATATTGTTATAGAAACATAATAAATAAAAAGAATTTACGGTGCATCGCACATAATTTTTTCACTTTTATTTAAATCAAACTTATAGCTTGTAAGATATGTGAAAAGAAATTCATTTGTATAGAAACATAGTGGGTGAATAAACCACATAGCATTTCACCAAAGAACATACCTTAAATAATAAGCAATGTTACGGAAACATATTATTTCTTTTCTACCTTTTCTATCTTTTCAATTTCCCATTTGCAAATGCTCTATTTAAATATATAATATGTTTCTGTAACATTGCTTATTATTTAATGTATGTTCTTTGGTGAAATACTATGTGGTTTATTTACCCACTATGTTTCTATACAAATGAATTTCTTTCCTTATATATCTTACAAGCTATAAGTATGATTTAAATAAAAGTGAAAAAATTCTGTGTGATGCACCGTAAATTCTTTTTGTTCATTATGTTTCTATAACAATATCAGAAATATATTTTTCAGTCAAACTCATCAAAAGATAATTTCAACTATTTCTGTAGCCTCGATTGTACTTAAAAAAGCTATATATATATATATATACAAAATAAAATAATGCTTGTCAATATTTAGCTAAATTTGTTACGAATGGAGGCACGGTAAATGAAAACATATTTTAGATTGAGGACGAATATTTAGAAAATACTGCGGAGAATCTAGTTTGAAAGGGGTTAATGATTTCAAATATCTACGACGAACAATTTTAACCATAAATAACGATTTTATAGTGTAAGTTAGTAAACAATACAGTCGGGAAATAAAAACTATAACTCTCTCAATAAGATGTCAAAATTTCGTCTGATGTAAAGATATGTTATAAAAAACAATAGTTTTATAAAAAACAATAGTTTTATCGGTTGTTCTTTATCGGTTGTTCTTTATGGTTGTGAAATTTGATTTCTCATCTTACATGACGAGACGAAATAAAAGGATGTTCTAAAACAAAGTTATTGTGCTTAGGAAGATAATGGGTTCAAAAAGGGTTGAAGATAGTGAAGAGTGGAGGAGGATACATAATGATTAGTTACACACTCATGTACTTATAATCATATAAAGTTAGGGTAGTCCCACATCGCATAGTAAGTTGGGCAGTAAATGCAACGTAAATGGAAGAATCTAGAAGCTTGTTCATGGTACTGACTGGCAAAACCACTGGGAAGAAACCATTGGGAAGAAACCATTGGGAAGACCTAGACGCAGATGGGAGGGTAACATTAGAATGGACCTGAAAGAGATAGGGGGTAATGAGGTGGACTGGATAGAACTAGCTCAAGATAGGGATAGGGTGTAATGAGATAGACTGGATAGAACTAGCTCAAGATAGGAATAGGGTGTAATGAGCTAAAATGGATAGAACTAGCTCAAGATAGGGATAGGGTGTATTTTTGTGGACTAGATAGAGCTAAATAGGCTATTATTTCAAAGACCTACTATCATTTCTTATAATTAATTAACTAAATGTATTTCCCCTACATCTAAACGTGTTCGTTGGCTCAATTTGCCGTTACCTACAACAATTATAAATTTTAACAGCATTATTTATATCGATGCAAATATTATTCGATAGTCTCAAACAGCAGTTAAATTTTAAAGAGGGAATATATATATATATATATATATAATATTTACCTTTTTATTTTTTTAGCATTATAATCCATTTAAAGCAAGTAACACCAAACCTATTGAACGACTGCATGCTACAATCATAGTCTCTTGGATCATGTCTTACGTTATGTCACGTGACAATTAAGCTGTTCATGATCACGACTTAAGACGTGGAGCACTGAAATATATATATGTACTAGTATTTCAAAGGTCACCCCCTCCCCCTCAAGCTTCTTATCATATCATGGCTGTGTGAAGATTAGACATTTCGAAACCGAATGTGAATTTAACCAAGGTGCAAATTTTCAAATCTTAGTATTTGAAAGATAGGAATTGGATTCGAAATTTAAAATCTTATTAGATCTTAGATTCGTATTTTACGTAATTTATTCGGAGTTTTAAACTTGAATTTTTTTTCCGTAATTGATTATTTTATTGAAACAAGCTTAATTAATCATCAAAATATAACTAAAAATGTCATCAAATTAGTTCTGATAAGTCATTAGGTACATTTCACTTTAACACATAAATTTACATTATTTAATTTTACCATATAAACTTTTAGATTGTGTAATATAAAAAATTCCTTGTATGGAGACAGTTTTTTATAGTTTTATTTTTTCTATTGGATTATTTTTTTAAATAAATAAATACAATAATTTAGATCATTTTTCGATTCTGATTCAATTTAAATCAGTATTATATTTTAAATATTTTTACAATAAAAGATTCTTTTCGGATCAAATCTTATACCGTTTTATTATTAAATCTTTTATTTGGATTCGATTTTAAACCTTTTCAATTTAAAATATTTATTCCTAATTAGATTTTTAATATTTCACCATAAAATCCAAGATTCGGATTGTATTTGAAATCTTTCCATTCAGATTCAATTTTAAATATATATCAATATAAAATCATAGATTCACACTTAATTTTAAATAATTTCATCATAAAATCATCCATTTGGATTCTATTTTAAACCTTCACATAAAATCAGGGATTTCGATCTGATCCAAAATCTTTTTTCCATTGTAAGATATTTGATTCGAATTAAACATTTTTCAAATAATGATATTGTATTCAGAATTGATTTGAGCTATTAATACAAGTTTCAGATTCTATTCGAAATTTGTAAATCGTGTATTCTCACGGCTTATACCATAATTCTCTTATTTCGTGTCTGGTTTCAGCGGCTATCCCTGAGATTGTGACAAGAAACTGCAGGTCATGCACACCTCAACAAGCAGCCAACGCCCGCAAGCTTGCCAACTTCGTCCAAAGCAACTACCCTGAGGCGTGGCGGCAGATCGTAGCTCGCTACAGGGGTTGATAGCTTCCTCCCATCCCCCTCAAGGTCCCCTTCCCGTCACGCTACCACTACACCCCCTCCTACAACCCTTCAATCAAGTCAAGGTCCCCTCCCCCTCCTTACCCCTCCAGTCTCAATAACATAATATGATACATTTAAATAAACCATCCTCCCGTCTAAAAGCCAGACATATACCATCCCATTTTAATAGAAAATACCTTTTAGAAAATACAATTTTTTTTTTCAATGCAACCTAAATTGATAACAGTTTATCATTTATATTATCTCTTAGTTATTGATAATATATATCAAAAGGGACAGATGCAGATCACGTGTCTTGACGTATGAATATGTGAAAATAGATCTAAGACACATTTTTAGCTGTTAGATAAAGTTCTTCCAATGAAAATTGGAATGCAGATGAAACTGGCAGATGAAACTGGCAGATGGCGTGTATTTAAGAGAAGTGTAATTTATTTAAAATTTCTAAATCCATAGAAACGTCTAAAGTAAATGTTTAATCAAGGTTCTGAGAACAAATACCAGGTAATTGACATTTAAAAAAAATCCGTTAAATGTGCACTATAAATATTTACTCTTTTCATCCTGACAGAACTTACCTTGATTGCTTATACTATGGTCCTATCTTATAAGCTATGCCATAGTGGAAACAATCAAGGTAACCCACAACATTTCAAGGTAAATGAAGGATAAGTTTATAAATATTAATTTTACCGTAAATATTTTGATAAAAATGTCTGATCTACAGCAGACCTGACCCGCTTCGATGGTAGCATGGTCTAACGCGCTACTTTCGTGATGGACTAGACTACAAAAAAAAAAGGGGAGATAAGAGTTCAATCCCGGTTGGGTGCACCAAGGGTTGTTTTGTCTGAATGGGTTTCCATTCTTCTTCCATACAAATGTGAGTGCACTTCCTCTTAATTAAACCTTCCTAATCCCTAAAACCATTAGTGTAATTAAAACAGAGGCTTATAACCCGAACGTGTTGCTCAAAAAAAAATACAGCAAACCTGGCATTAGTTACACATTCAACCACCAAACGTTGTGGTCGATAAGTAAATATGATCTAATAACAGTAATAGTTTTTATTATTTATTTATAACACATTTGATAATTGATTAACGTGTATAACAAACCGATGCGTGATGATTATATACAGGATCAATCCTGAGAGATGAATCAAATTCCATTATAAGTGAAAAACTTAGGACTTAATAAACCAAAAACTAGAGAAAAGGTGTCCCTGGATACGAAATGAATCAGGATATTTAAGTGGTAGGGCAATGTCACGGGCAAAATTCCCTTGTCCATGTTGTTAATTTATCACTTAATTGAATGTAATTGGATAATATTTCTGCTGTTAACTTCCTTAGGATAAATTTAGTTTTAGTTTAAATTTTCTGCCTCGGTTACCGCATGGTCTGATACTCTACACTCATGTTAGAGTGGAATGTCAAAGACAGGGAGATAGGTATTCGATCCCTGCCAGGTGCATTGAGGGGGGTTATTTCTTAATGGTTTCCCCAGTCTCACTCTGAGAAAATGCGTGTGCATTTACTCTAAAAACAACCTTCATAATCTATAACACATTAGTGTAATTATAAAATAGGCGTACAAACCAAACGGGTAGTAAGACGCGGTGCTAACAAACGGGTTTAAACTTGAAAACTTGATATGTCTCGATAAGGTATATTCTTTTCATATAAATAATTTTAAAAATTTCCCATCTCATATATTTATAATATATTCTCGCTTTGCTCGTTGGGAGCTTCCCCCTCCCCCTCCATCCCTCCCAAACCACCAGTAAGTTTTCTTTGCAGGTGGATGTAAACTAATGTAATTCCAGCGTTGTTTTGAACGTTGATTTATTTTTACAATTTTATGATACTAGCTGTCCCATAAATGTGCCAGAAAATTAAAAAAATATGTGAAAAATATGCAAAATTTACCTAACATCAAAAAATCTAGGTCTGGTTCAATTGGTTTTTTATAGGTCTTACCTTTTAACCACAAGAGGCCTCCAAAAAAAGGACCGCACCGACTTTAAAGTTGCTCCGCAATTTTAATTTTTTTTTCGGGGGTTGAAAATTAATTTTTTTAACTTTTTGGAATTTTCCCGTCGGTTACAGGCTACAAGCTATAAGTTTGCCAAATTTTTAAGATTCTAGCTCATCTGTAAGTGGGTAAACATTAATGTCAGTGAGTCAGCCATGTGGCTTTATAGTATAGTAAAGTGACATTAGGACTAGCCCTCGTTCCCTAAAGGGAAAGTCAGGTAAATGTTCTAACCAACTTTGGCTTGGGATCTATATGACTTATGATCTATATGGATTTAGATCTTGTTATTTAAAATTCATTGTTTGATACTGTCATTTCTTGAACAAACTTCCTGTATCACTTGTAATTTTTTTTCTCATATCTTCAATAAGATATTATCATTGATACCATTTATATACTTCAAATGCAAACACATCTAAAAACTATATTTAAAGATATTATTGAATATTAAAGATGGGACAATGTTAGTTTTCCGATTCCGATTCCAATTTTTAAATTTTTACCTTGATACCTCGATACTTGATTCTTACTTGACTAGGACTACAATATAAAATTAAAAACTCTTGTTTAGTTAGTTAGAATTTTGAAACATTTCTGTCTATACAAATTACAAAGATGATTTTAATGTTGGCTTTAAAACCTTAAAATAAACTTAACCTATATTATTATTTACGTTGTGACAGTATATTTGCAAAACAATTGTAATATATTTCTTAACACAGGATTGGTATCTGTTAACATGGATGTTTGTTTTTGTTTCTGGAACATATTGGGAAACATATTTACAAATTCAAGCAAAACATACATTTTTATCTTTTGAAATTTGATTAATATTTTTAAAAGTTTTATTATAAAAATATATTGATTAAACAACGAAAAAAATGTGCTATGAATGGTCTGTAGCATCTTTTATACACTCATATCTTAGTAAAGCATTCACGATCTTTTAAGAATGGAAGCATCAAGAATCTAGGTATCTTCTCGATTCTCTCAAAAACCTGAAGAATCGATAGATGCCGAAGAATCGAGAAATCGCGTTTCCAATTCTATTAAAAATGTATAAAATGTTGAGTTGTTTTTAGTTTATGATATGCAACTGTGAGCTACAAACGTTTTTATGGTCGATTTTAAAGACAATTTTGAAAAATCATCTTAAATAAAGTGTACAAGGAGAAAAGGTGGAAAGTCACATTACACAAATTTTCCAGAAATACAAATTGTATACCTCAAACCTCACAAGAACCCCATGAAACACTTAAAAATAATAATTTAGATATGACATAGACCTCTTTTAACCATAATCTAAAATGTGTTAGAAAGGTTTCATTGTATAACAGATGGCAGCACTAACTTTTTATGACATCTTTTAACCACAATCTAAAGTGCACAATAAAGGTGTCATGATTGTCTAACAGATGGCAGCACTAACTCAATATGACAGAGACCTCTTTTAACCACAATCTAAAGTGCACAATAAAGTTTTCATGATTGTATAACAGATGGTAGCACTAACTCAATATGACAGAGACCTCTTTTAACCACTATCTAAAGTGCACAATAAAGGTGTCATGATTGTCTAACAGATGGCAGCACTAACTCAATATGACAGAGACCTCTTTTAACCACAATCTAAAGTGCACAATAAAGGTGTCATGATTGTCTAACAGATGGCAGCACTAACTCATTATGACAGAGACCTCTTTTAACCATAATCTAAAGTGCACAATAAAGGTGTAATGATTGTCAAACAGGTGGCTGTACTAACTTAAATTGAGCTTAAGTTGGACGGACTTTCCTCCCTTTTATCTTGTATTCTTTCATTTAGTGTTTTAAGCTAAGAAGTTGTATGTGATTATAAATTGAATGGATGGGGAAGCTATTGGGTTGTTACCAAGGTAAGCAAGTCTTTACATGACTTTACAAATGAACGGTTTACTTCCACTCACCGTCTAACTGATTCTCAACAGATAATAAATCAGCATTAGAACTTTACATTATTTTATGTTTGGTTGGTTGAATTAATGACGAGGAGGAAGGGAAATATCACTAGTACAGTTGAAACTCATTAGTTCGGCACTCTTGGGACCTGACAAATACCGGACTACAGAACTAGACTCCTAAGAACCCTAAAACTCTTGAGGTGCGGATGTAGGGGACGTGAGAAAGGGCCAGTATTTTAATGGTTCTTAAAGCAGATTTTCGTCAAAATAAATCAAGTATTGATCCAGAAGAAACAAAGAGTTTAATTTTCTCCACAAGGTATTATCAACAGTTCTTGAATATATCTTATGAGCATAGTGGTATTAGATGAGAAACTTATTTATTTATTTATCACTGGGTCTTACTACCCGTTTGGGTTATACGCTTAAGTAATGATTACGCTAATCGGTTAGGAATAAGGGAGGTTGAATTTAGAGTAAGCGAACCCGCATTTGCGTCGAGGAAGCGTGTAAAACCATCTAGGGAAACCACCCCCAGTTCACGCGACCGAGATTCGAATCTCGATCTCCCCGTCCTCGGCAGTCTAGCTAACACGAAACTAGAACGTTAGCCAACTACGCCACCGAGGCGGGTAACTTTTTAAATGAAGATAAAAAGTTGTCATTAGATTCCAGGACATCTACGGCAGATATTCGGGAACTGTTGAGGTCGGCATGTTTGTACTGGAGCACTATTTGATTTAAGTCGAGAAGCAAAAGTATTTGCTATAAAAATTGAAAAATCACTGGTCTTTTCTCGCGTCCCCTACATTTCCACCTAATACTTATCCTCTAGGGTTGCCATGTCACTCTAAATTATAACTGATATGTCATACAAGGAGTAATAAAGCTTGGGACAAGCAATAATACACATCCTTTCACAACTCTTGGTCTATTTGAAGATACCATCAAGGGCTAAAATACAGCTAGAATACAAACCAAAACAAGAATGAATAACAAAAACACTCGTCTGCAGATGTAAACAACTATGGCTCCTTTTTACTGCTAATAGCAGAGTCCTGGTGGCCGCCCCTAGAACTAATGGCGGCAGATTCAAGATGTGCCGGACCACATAAGGCTGGAATAAAGAGTTTCAACTCTACAGTCCATTTTATTGCCTTGGAAATAACCCCCAAATTACTCCTGGGTGATAAATATTCCAACTGTTCAGACCAGTCACACATTATTTTTTAAAACATGGTGAAAGTGTAATAAGGAAGCAATTATAATTAAGATTATAGAATTCAATATAAAATCTATTTGTGATAAAGATATTAAGACAATTCATATAGTGAAAATATAAGCAATTTTACTGAATATATCTGTATAAATTATTTAAAGTGAATATTGTTAATTCTACATATATGATTAGATATAACATGTAATAAAACACATTAAATTGTGAGTCAAGTTGTACTACAATGAACAAGTAAAATTATAACACATTAAAATTAATTAACATAACTAAACAACATGCACAGATTATTAATGACTAGTTTAACATAAATTTGTGGTCACATAATTGAAGGAGTGATTGCTAGATGAAAAAATGTTGTTGAATAATTGGAGAAGTTCCCTTGTAGCTTTATTTAAACACATTCATTCAGAATAGTGTTATTTTTAAGACACAAAAATTTCCGAACCTTCCGAAACGGGGCTCACACAGACATCTTGAGAATGTAATGGCTTAAACCAGTTATTTTGGTCAATCATCTTGCTAACCGTTAGCTTGGTTTAGTTGAGCTCAAAAATTAAGAATTAAGACAAGTGTTTGCGCAATAACAACGTTTTACGTCAAGTCCTTTTCGAATAACTAAGTTGTACTTATAACCTTATATGATATATCTGACCAGTCATAATTATTGTCAACGGAGAATGGGACATCTATAAAAGGGTTATATCATTTTAAGGTGGAAATTAAAATATTATTACTAAAATAAATCATGTAAATAATATTATTTCATTTAATTAAAATAAATATACATTAACATAAACACGCAAGATCAAGTACAACAACTTATTCAAGTTAGCAAAAATCTTTTGATCGATTAAAAATATAATGTTTTGTTTAAAAAACTTAATGATTATAAAAATACTACTTAAGATTCTAAAATACTATTTAATATTTTTAAAAAAGTTCATATTTAATTGTTTTCAATAAATGCTAGTTAACATTGATTATTATCCGGTACGTAGAATAACCTTGAAGCACTACAATAGTTAATTCTTAATTTTTTTGACCTTGACCCACAATATAAAATACGCCCAAAAATTATCAGTAATCAAAAGAAAAAAAGAAGTTTCTAGCTTTAAAATATGAATATCAAATTAACCACTTCAATTATTGACTGTTTAAGCAATAAAAATATGACATATAAACAATATTAAGAGCTAGCGATCACTGACGCTATTAAAATGTTTTGTAAACCTTAGTAACAAATAAAAAAATATCCTGTGACCAAAGTCATTTATTCATGGGAATATATTTGGTTGGTATTTGATTTTTCCTGACTTGTGACAAATGGAATGCATTTTGATGGAGAAGAGAACACCATGGCGGCGGAAGAGGATAAACCGTTAAGTTAGGATTAGTGGTTACCGCTCCAAACTCTGATCTGGAAGGCTGGAGTTTAATCTTTACCAAAGAATAACTCGATTCTTTTCAACTCTTGGGTTAGAAGCATAATATATATTTCATGTTAACTTAAGCAGGATTTTTGATTTTTAATCAAGGACGGGCTGGAGTACCTCCTGGTCCCACTTTATAAAATAAGAATACATATTGTGATTTTTAGTATTTACAATCCTTAAAAACTAGCAGTTAAGAACAGGACAGATTATAAAAGATCTCCTGGAACCGAGACCTTGGCCGATTTATTTCCAAGAAGGAATATCGTCTAGGGGCACATACAAATAATATACTCAAACACTCAACCTCTATGTTAAAATGGCTGTGCTCCTTTTGGCAGCTTGAGTCCTTCAACACTAGGATCGCTGCGTTTAATCCTAACATCACCCAGCAGTGACACTAGCAAAGCCCAGTGTTGAAGGACTCAAGCTGGCAAAAGGAGTGCAGCGAAACCCCCGTAAGGTTGAGTGTCTGTTTCTTACTTGTCTGTGTCCAGGGGATATGGTAAGGGTGGCAAGACACCCTCGCGGCAGCCATTGGGAGAACGCACGCGATAACAACAACAACAACCCTTATTGACCTAATTAGGTATTTCTTTCAGCTTTCATCAATATAAGTCCAAGACATCTCTGATGTAACCACCACCAAGTTGCCCCGGCTGCCAGCAGCCCGGGCTGAAATGACTTGGGAAAACCCCCTGTATGCGTTTTCACCTGCATCCAGGAGTGGGAGGGCCCCCTGCAGTGGGTGTTCACCACGTGGGGGAGATGGAGTTTAGCCGCGACAGCAGCCGGTCCAGCGTCCGGGGCCCGTTACCGCGCCCCAACCGCCGTGCCACCGCCACGTTGCCCAGCAGGGACCACGGGGAGGTATCCATCCCGATTTTCATCGCCTCCGTGACTAACTAACCTATATAGAAATATCTCTGTAAAATAAATACACTCTCTACCTCTTACAGGGTCTCTTTACAGGGTCACCCTTTGCCTCAATATCNCACAGTACGGTACTCCCCCCCTTACCCCCCCCGCCCCCCCCCTCCCCCGTGTTCCCCCGCAAAAAAAAAAAAAAACCGCACGCGATAACAGCAGCTAACAGAGTAGAACTCTGTTAGACGCTCGTCATCACACCATAATATAGATCTGAAATGTGTTAGACACTCGTACAATCACGCCAACTCAACTTACATTATTAATAATCATTATTTCATAAACGAAATCAAAGGGTGATATATACTAACACTAAATATTAATTTGTGATCTTTATTTCAAGTTATATTTAATTTAAATAAAACCCTGTTCAATCGTTGGTATGGAACGTGATCTACCTGGAGCCCGAAAACAGTTATTTTTAAATGTCTATATCTAGCGCTGTGATATAAGATTATGCACGTAAATAAAGGATAATCAACCCGGCCAGGATTCGAACTAATGACGCCGCGATGGATGTGACCACGTGACGTTAGAGGTTGTTTCCTACTTTCTACAAGAACATTATAGTTAAAAAAAAGAATATTTACCCTCCTATACATACTACCTTAGATTAAATAATATACCCTCCTCGGTGGCGTAGTTGGCTAACGCGCTATTCGTGTTGAGCTCAACTGCTGAGGACGGGGAGATCGAGGTTGTAATCTCGGTCGGGTGAACTGAGGGGGAGGGGTTCCTAAATAGTTTTCCACTCTCCCTCCACGCAAATGCGGGTTCACTTTCTCTAATTCAACCTTCCAAATTCCTAATCCATTAGCGTAATTAGTACTTAAAGCGTATAACCCGAACGGGTAGTAAGACGCGATGCTAAATAATAATAATAATAATAATAATAAAATAATAATAATAAAATAATATGAGATACTAATAGCTACTTGAACCTGTATTATTATTTAAAAGAATAGTGTAACTGACCGGTTAAACCTTTAGCCGTATTTTTAAAAATACAACAAAATTTGAAGATTATTATTTTTAAAAAAATCTATAAAATTGATATCAATCTAACTGTTGTCTTGTGAAAAATGAATAAAATCGAATTTATATACGTTTTCTAGTACGAGGGTAATCTTGTGTTTAACATCCCAGATAATCGGTATTGAACGAGTGTCACCAACGGCCTCAGTTAGAAGGTATGCGGTATAAACATTGGGTGTTGTTAGCGGTGAATGACATAACGGGTGTTGCGTGGATAGTTATGATGAATCAATAAACAAATAAACTAAAAGTGCTGACATGAAAATGGGGTGTTAGCAGTCCATAGCTAGAAACCAGGACGGTCGCCGGTTTAAATAGGAGGGTTTGAAGCCCTCGAGGCTAACGACGGAAGATTGTAAGCTGGGAGGTCACGCTGATAGCCATGGAGCCACGTGGGTTAAGTCGTCGGGTTCACCAAGTACCACTCAAGCTCAGGGAACCAGGTTTGATGACCGTGCAGGGACTGCCTAACAGTCAGTCAGACCATAGTTAACACCTCATAACACGTCAATCACGAACCCACACAAGTAATATCCCCCCTCCCCCCTTATCCTCCACCAAAGACGTCCTGACAGATCTCGAGGCCCACACCATTAGAACATACATAAAAGGGATCGTGTGACACAGGCTTTTAAGGGTGAATGAAGTAAAGCTTAGAAGAAATTTACCATTCATTGAGTTGAGGAAAAGAGATAAATTATTTAAGGAAAAAAAACAACCTCACTACACACACCTGGGATTCTAATCGCAACCTTATCGATAACGGCAAACCAAACGATCATAAGACCATACGATCTGATTCGGGTGTATATGAGGAAAAAACTATTTTGTGTACTTTCCAAACCATCAATTTTAATTTAAGTCATTAAATATTATATGAGTAAAAGGAATATGGGTAATTTTTTTCAACTTACCCTATTTGGTGGTCAAATGTTCCGAGTTGTCACTCTCACAATATACAGAACCAACGACTGCGGGGAAATCGGGGCTCAAATCCCTGTTGAGTGTGATGTGGGGTGGTTTTTCCTAAAGGATTTTTCACACAATTTCAGGTACAATCCTCTTAATTTCACCGTCCTCATCATTAACACACTAACGTAAGTCATACTTATGCGTCCAATCCGAACTGATAATGAGAAGGGGTGACAAAAAAATGACCAAATTTTTTATGGTGGAAGAATAGGGAAATCGATTTAAGGGCGGTATATTGCAGTTTTTATATAAAAACTTTTTTGGTCAAACTAAAAAAAAAACTATTGTTCCAATAGAAAAATATGTAGTTGTGTCTCAATAATCCGACCTTGAGTTATCCATCATTCCGTTTAATCCGACATATCCTTATGTCGTAGAGTATCCACATGCATATTATTTTCCACTACCTTCGTTTCTTTGTCAGTGAGAGAGACACATATCTCCGTGGTTGTATTTCTGTTCGACCACCTTAGTGAATATTTGCAATGTACTCGTTCATACCGTAATCGAGTTTTTCATTTTCCCATTAATGTAACCAAGAGGAAAAGGAAAAAGGTGTTTCTTTCAATTGAAGAAAAACCTCAAGCCTTAAAAAGAATAATTATTAACAAACCCTATTTCATACCTATTCTTCACTTCTATTTATCGTAATTTGAATTTGTTTCTCTACCCTTTCCCAGCCCCTTTCACCTGTTTCCGTATTATCAGACATTTCGGTAGTTTACCTGTCGGTCCCGTTTAGGTCGTATTATTGAGACTCTACTGTAGTATAATTTCCTAAACTTGGTGACCTCAACAATTGTTGAATATCTGTCAAGGGTACCTTGGAATTTGATGACAACTTTTATCTTCATTTAAAAAGTTTCTCATTTAATACCGCTATGCTCATAACAGATATACAACAATTGTGGATATAACCATGTGAAGAAAACTAAACAATAGGTTTGTACTTGAACAATGTTTTATTTATTTTGGCCAAACAAAAGTTTTGTTATAATAACTTTAAAAACACCGCCCATAACTCATATTCCCTGAATTATTATTTTTTAGCACCGCGTCTTACTACCATTTCAGGTTAAACACTTATGTACTAATTACTTTAATGGTTTTATGGATCAGTAAGGTTAGATATTTATAGGAAGTGTATTCGCATTTGTGTAGAGAGAAAATGGAAAAAAAATATTTGTAAAACCATTTTGAAAAACCACCCTCTGTACACCCGACTGAGATTTGAAATTAGATCTCCCCGTTATCGGCAGTCTAGTATACTCTGAGAGTAGCGCGCTAGATTGTTTATTCTGATATTCTAAGTAATTGAAATATTTATGAAATATTTAATGACAAAATTTCTATCACTGACTCACACTCAACAACTGTAGCATTGGACGTTATATGGGAGACGCTAAAACAAAACAAATAGAAGAGACTTACTGCATTCGCTTGTCGACTGGGCCTGCGGGGAACAACGGCTCAAAACCTCCGGACGAACTTTCACTGACCCGGGAGAACAAGACACTAAGAGCGCATAATGACTGGCAAGCTCAGCCGACGCCCAGGGCTGGCTGGACATGCGCAGTAACGAGTTCCCGTTACGAGAAGGTTCCCGAAGCTCAGAATGCTTGCGTATTGTTCCATTTAAGTCCAGAATGTATCCCACCCCTTCTCCTTTCGTCCTCTACTGAGTTTTGTATATATTCTGTTCTCTGTATCGATAACGACACAATTGGGCCTGTGTCATAGCAGGAATAACATAAGCTCCGGCTTTCTGCGACTAAAATGTAAGATCTAAATTCAGTTTTGGCTTATAAAACCTTTTTTTTATATACTATGATACTTTTCAAAATTCTTTTTCGGCCATATATTTAAATACATCTAAATTTATATCTTATGGTTAGGAACATTTCCTTTTTTTTTTTATAACGAGGTCATGGCGCCTTATCAACAGTAATGTCATTTATATTACGATAGTTTCGATAGTTTTGGTCATAATGTATTTAGGAATATTTAATAACTTTCACGGAAACCATTTTCTTGGTCTTGTCGTTAATTTATTATGGATTGCTATCTGATATTAGAATTGTAACTTGTGCAAAACTTTTTACGCGCCATTTCTAATGGTTAACTATTTGATATTTAAATTTTTATCATATTGTAATACGCTAATTCTTGAGGGATACTTTTTGATTGCTGAGTTAAGATTGTTTGTTGTCATTTGCTAAGCTCCTTTTATTCTGAGTGAACTTTTAATATTAAAAATAGGAAACAAATATTTGATATTAACTATTTAATAATTTAGTGTTACTAGAAGGGCGTCTCTTCAAGATAGAGTTATGGTTAACTTCATTGAGTTACATTTTTATGTAATACCGTGTGACTATGTTTATAAAGTCTCTTATTAGTCTCGCGTACACTATACACATGTTGTGAAAACAAATGTTAACTTTTCTATGGAATATTTTCATTGGTTTCGAGTCATAATGTTGTTTACCTATATTATATTGTATACTCTGAATCAAACTGTTACGCAACTATTGAGCGTTACTAATAAAAATCGGCCTTTCTTGACCTGTTTTGTATCTTTCTGATATATGCCCCATCATTCCCAAGGAAATTCGTCAAATATTTTGGTTTATTATGAACTTTAGGAAGGATGCAGTCTCTTGCTGTCTGGTTGAGATAGAGGGTCACATTTATAAAATCCGCAAACTGGTTCGAGGGTTGCGAGTTGTGGGACAGTAATGTTTTGTGTTAAACATTTACAACCTAGAACTCCTCGGCACTCGCTCTGGGTAACCCCCCCCCTCCACCCCCCATTTATTAGTTTTTATATTATGCTATGTGTTTTGTTGGCATCTGCCCCTTTTGGATGCTACACAACTTCGCCAACTTTCAGATTTCTTGCTAATATAGATAATATAAACGCAGACTGTGTATGATAATTACTCTAATAGAGTAGGGATGAGGAAGAAAGCATTTGAAAAATAATAATCTACCCGCATTTGTATGGAAAGAAAGTGGGAAACTATTTATGAAAAATCCTCTTCAGTAGACCTCACCAGGACTCCAACCTAAATTTTCTCCATCTTCAGTGGGCTAGTCTAAAACAACTGTGACGCCTTAGACCATTCTTCCTTCGAAGCGTTTGAATCAGTATCTGATTGAGTGTGTGAGGACTATCTCATATAACTATATATATTTTATTTTATATAGCTATGTTGATATAAGTATAGTTATATTTATACTATTGAAACAAATTATTAAAATTCAAAAGAAACATTTATTTATCACAATGTCAGGAGATACGAGCCGCTATCTATTTTGTTTTATTTAGTTGGACATTAATATGGAGATTTGTTTGTCAAATAAGGTTTAAAATTGTTGTACTTTTTTATGTAGCTTGGGATGGATATTGTAGGAGGAAGTTAAAAGCAGGATAGCTATGGAAAAGGGAGCATTCGGAAGGGTGAGGGAATTACTGACAGAGAGAAGAATAAAGATTGAGTTAAGAGAGAGGTTTGCAAAATGTTCCCTGTGGAGTGTGGTGACGTATGGATCTAAGACGTGGACAATCAGAAAGAAGGAACGAAGGTAATTGGAGGGTTTTGAAATGAGGTTGTGAAGAAGTGTGAGAAGGTAAAATGGATAGACAGGGTGAGGAATGAGGAAGTGATGAGGAGGGTAGGAGAGGAAAGAAGCCCGATATAGAAGACAACGAAGATAAAAACGTATTTGTTGGGCGCCACACTACGTAGGGAGTTTTTAATGAAGAGTATCGTGGAGGGAAAGATAGAGGGAAAAAGAGGAGGAAGAAGGTTTAGAATGTTAACAGATATCAGGAAATGAAGACGATACAGAAGTATGAAAGAAGACACTCAGGACCGAAGAAAATGGAAAATGTTCAGTTGATATGTGTCTCAGGACAGATTTACAGAAGAAGGAGACTATTATATAAGCTTCATTCTCTTGGGGAAGATTTAAAATTATATCCATTAAAGAGATTAGAGAAAGAATCAATTGACGTCATCCAAGTACCACAATAATCACGGATTACTTAACCTGTTAGCTAACCTCAAGAATGACCTTGGGGTTTTCGCAGGCTACAGTTGAGAAGTACAAAGTGCACCTGCGAGGAATATGTACAACGAAGAAATAAAAACACAACAGGAACTATTTTAATAGGTTGACCCCCCTTGGCTCCACTCTTTTTGAAGCATCAAAATTACATACTACTACACTCTTCTTTCCCATTTCAAAATTATAATGTACGCTACTCTTTTTTAATAAAAATGACAACCACCAAAACTTTATGACCAAAATCTATTTTCTTAAAATGAATTTAAAATCCAGATCAATAAGGTAAACTTTGAGATATGATGTTCACCCAATGAATAATTAATGAAAGCAATATATGTCAACTTGTACATATTATAAATAGGAGTATTTTGATGCCTATTTAATCCAAACACACCTTTCTACAATATTAAAACTTATTATTAATATATTATTATAACCGGTCGCCAGTTCATAGATTATGGGAGCGCACGCACACATTTAAATAATACTATAGATGTTTACTATTTTATAACTAACTAATTTAGTGACATGGAATATAAAATATACAATTATATACAAAAGGTGTTAGTTGGTACATGTCAATGGGTAGACTACCCTATCTCTAATATCTTCGTGGATCAAGCAGAGGTCATAGTTTTGACAACATCCTCTGATGAAGTTCCGGACACAGCTGTGTCGCTAGTCAGACAGTTCTTCTCCTGGATGAACTCCAGGCCATGAACCGGCCGTTATCCCTAACTGGAATTTACATGTTCAGTACAGGTCATTGTCTCAAGACTAGGAATATAATCGTAAGCTAGGCGGCAGTCCTAAGCTGCAACTATTCCTAGTTTCAACTATCCACTTCTGTAGCAGCATATTCTTGATTTTGAGTGTTCACTCTGTTCTACACGTTGTTGGCTCCCAACAATACCTCTCAATTTCTAAAAGACATGCTCTTTATTTTTTTTAAACTACCCCTTTTAAGTGTGATTTAGCTATTAACGTACGTATACTTTGTGATGGTATCATAGTAAAAAAAGTTATTTGTAAATTAATGTTTATATCTAGTGAAAAAAAAAAGTTCGCAATTTCTACATTTGTCGTGATACGAGTTTACACGTCATGGCTCGGAGCGGCGCAGCTGGTTTCATAAGCCCAATCAACGATGATGAAATCTCGGAGTGGGTCGTCCCTCGACTTCCGCCATCAACATCCTGGAACTGTTCCTCGCCGTTGTCCTCCAGTCAGAAGTCTACTCTTCTCGATGTTGTTGTCTCTGTTCACTTGACACACCCTGGTCCTCCCTCCTCAGTTGACCGTCTCGATGTTGATGTTGCTCATCGCCGTTAGGATCACCAGTACTCCTCCCAGTTCCTGGTAGCCCTCTGTTGGGGATAGGGACATCACTAGTACTCCTCCCAGTTCCTGCTATGCCCTCTGTTGAGAATAGGGACATCACTAGTACTCCTCCCAGTTCCTGGTAGCCCTCTGTTGGGGATAGGGACATCACCAGTACTCCTGCGCATTCCTGGTAGCCCTCTGTTGGGGATAGGGACATCACCAGTACTCCTGCGCATTCCAGGTAGCCCTCTGTTGGGGATAGGGACATCTACCAGTACTCCTCCCAGTTCCTGGTAGCCCTCTGTTGGGGATAGGGACATCACCAGTACTCCTCCCAGTTCCTGCTAGCCCTCTGTTGGGAATAGGGACATCATTAGTACTGTAGAGCTATCTGAAACTAACAGGTAAGGTTAAGTCGACGCTGTCTGAGGTTGTAGGGCTCCCTCTGCTCTTTGACGTCCTCAGCAATGTCCGCCATCATCCGAAGATAACTACGCGTCTCTGGTGACCATTCCGATGCTGTAGTGTCGGCTCTCTCATTGGTGATAGTCGAGAGGTCCGTCTCAATTATGCTCTCCTTTTCGAGAGTAAGCTCCAAGTCATCCTCCTCCGGTTTTGGATCTTCCTGCTTGATGTCCTCAGGTTCGACAACAGGATCTTCAGGTGGTAGATCGTGTAGAACTTCGATATCTTCAACTTCTTGCTGTTCTTCGTCCATGGGGTGGCTCTTCAAGTGACCTGCATCTTCTTCGTTGACGTTCTGGGACTGCATGGCATAGTTTGAGTCTGTTGTTTATTTTTATTTCGTAATCCACGTCACCTAGTTTCGCAATGGAGTCTGTCTGTTATGCGATTTAGACCCAAAACCATTTTACCTATCATTTGAATTAAAGACGTGAATATACATATTGGGCTGATTCTACTCCATTTCTGAGATACAGTAGACGTAGGCCAGACACACGAGAGCAGCTGTTGATACAGACAATAACTGACGTCACCAAATCCTTCAGAAGCAAAATTGCCGACATGCAGTGCGAGCTGTGAATCAACATCATAATAATAAATTACTAATAAACCCTTGCGAAACTTTCACACATTCAACCTTCCCCCTACCTCCCCCCCAAATTTAGTCTTTTGTTGGGTTGCTGAATTTAAATACTTAGCGAAGTGTATACACAAAATAGCAAAGATAGTTTATCTTCGGTAATTGATAAAAACAATATTGTTAGATTTTTCTATTAACTTAAATTTTAAACGAACAATGTGTTTTAACGTAAATTGAGTATGCTATGTCAGAAATCGGTAAAAAAAATCCTGTCCACTGATAGCTTATTCATTGCTGTAGGCTTTGTATTAGTTGAGGAAAATGGATGTTGACAACAGAAATAATATATAGTATTACAGTTATGTGCAGTACTTTTGATTTTTTAAAATTTAAAGTGAGGTCTAGCTACTCTGGGGGAGTTTGTTGGTTAGGTCGTAGTACACCCTGTAAAAGTATATATTTTGTTGAGGATTTGAAATATTCAATTTTTTTTTTAGCACCTCTTCTTACTACCCGTTCGGGCTATACTGTACTAGTTAAGCTAATAATTTTTAGGGATTAGGAAGGCTATATTCAGAGGAAGTGTACCCACATTTGCGTAAAGGGAGATTGGAAAACCATTTTTGAATAACCCCCCTCAGTACACACGACCTAGAATAGAACCTATATCTCCCCGTCATTGGCAGTCTTGTCTACTCAGAGAGTAGCGAGTTAGACCGATGCGGATGAAATACGAAATTTATTATATGCTCTTTGGTTGACAGAGATTCTCCTTTTCTCACGATGTTTATGTAGTAGTGTATATTATTTCTTTATGATTTTTGGCTGAGTGTTTCTTTTCAAAAATCTTAAAAATGTTCTTGTAAATATATTTATTTTAAGGTAGAAGAGAGATAAAGTCTGTGCGGTGCAGCAAACTATTTATTTTTGATAGAGTTTATTTTATTATTTTCCCCTCTCCCCTCTACAGACACCAGCCATCCCAAAATGGCTATTTATTTCCATATTTGTGTTATACTTCTCCTCAAAGTCAAGAGTGCTGGTTTTCATTGATCTCAACTAATTTATTCATTTATATATATTATTATATATATGGTTAAAGGTTTATTTGCAATAATGAGGGGAATATTTTCTCTAAATTTTATGCAAAGTCTTACTAGGCTTAGAGTGGGTAATAAGATGTTTATTTTTACAATTTTACACTTCACCATTTACCTTCATTACCCAATAAGTGTTGGTATATTCATTAGTTTGTATAAATAAATTTGCGTTGAATGTGTATTTAATGTAAATTGATGTACTTGGTTGTTATACAGTATATCGTGTGAAATAAATGAAATAAAGAGGTCTTGTTAAAAAACAAACAATAATTATTATATGATATATTATGTAAGTCGTGTTGAAAGATACCTTGTATTGAAGTGTAACCACATTCAATTCTAAATATATTATTTGAAATTTATAAATCACTGTAATACGTAAGTTATAATATTTTTAAACAGCTAATCTTATAATAGATTTCAAACCACCCGGTTTAATTTTTTTATATGTGAAGAGACACCTCCTAGACTTTGATGTTCTCCTGATCCTCAGGGCTCTCGTCGCCGCATCTATTTCCCACGGTGGTTAATTTCCCACGAGTTAGTTTTCTCACGTATTCTCTCTCTCTCTCTCTCTTCCCTTCCATCCGTGTTTAGGGCCTTTTATTCTCTTCTAGTCTTCTACCGTTTAAAGTTCTTGAGTTCAGTACCATCCCATAAAAAAACAACACTAAACCTGAAGTCCACCTTTTAAAATAACATCTAATATGATTTATTTAGGACGAAATTGTTTTATTATTGAATCATCCTTCTTTATACGACGATACTTATTAAAATAAATGATACAAGCCAATCGTACAAACTTTCTCATATAGTGAGTGTCTAATAGCCCGAAACAACATTAAAAAAAATCAATCATAAGTAAAATACCTACCCTTCGACGAATTTTCAACCTAAAAACAAGTAGTCTATATATTATTTATGTTGTCAACATCCCTTTTTCTCAACTAATACAAAGCCTACAGCGATGAATAAGGTATCAGTGGATAGGATTTTTTTTACCGACTTCTGACATAGCAGACCCAGTTTACGTTATTACACATTATTTACTTAAAATTAAAGTTAAAAGAAAAATATAACAATATTTTTGTATCACTTACTGAAAATAAACTCTCTTTGCTATTTTGTGTATACACTTCGCTGAGTATTTAATTTCAACAACCCAACAAAATACTTTTTTTAAGTGGGGGGGGGGG
>CABFVZ010003779.1:22681-43759 GCA_902151445.1 Timema monikensis | reverse complement strand
TGTAATGCACGAAGGTTTCGCAAGGGCTCACTGCTACAATTCTATATGTCACAACAAACATATATCCTTTTTAACAAAATCGTTAAATTCATTTTCGAAACGTTTCAAATTTTAAAAATCCACTTATTTTAAACTACTTTTAATTTAATGACTATTGTAAAAATAACAAAAGATGTCATAAGGTATAGCCACGTAACAGCTACCTATAGAGTTTGAACAAAATTTATTAGACTATTTCAAATTGAAGCCCAGGGTTGGCCAAATCGATACACATACACACATAAGGACAGACATGATTGGTGAAATCCACTATTTTGGGTTTGGGGTCACATAAAATTTGAGGATTTACTATAATCTCGAATTCAAAAATGTTTACGATTGGATTATTTTCTTTCTATACAAAAAAAAAAAAAGAACATACGCTTCTGTGAATTAATAAACTAAAACATATAAGGTATATTTTGAAATAGTTTGAAAAAAAATTCAATAAATGAACGAAAGGTTACCATCGTATTTTGGTTCTCTCCAACACACATGAATGAAGAACTTAAACGAATAGTTTCTAGACTGGGGGGTCATGGCATGTTTCGTGTTGGGTCTCAATGTTTGTTGAAATTAAAGTTTTATGTTTACTTTTAAATGCCCAATTATAATGATTATGAGAAGGTGCAAAATTAAAATGAAAAAGTAAGCTGTTAGAACGATAAAAACCAATAGGCTACAATATAGATTCCTTTTGTTGATTCAGCTATGACAGTTTCTTGCTGACTCAGTTTACTGTTGCAATCTATTGTTAGTATGAGTATAGCTGCTCTATTTGCCTCACCTCCAGCTTTGGCAATTGCTGACTGACTCCAGCTATAACAGTTTCTTGCTGACCCAGTTTACTGTTGCAATCTATTGTTAGTATGAGTATAGCTGCTCTATTTGCTCACCTCCAGCTTTGGCAATTGCTGACTGACTCCAGCTATAACAGTTTCTTGCTGACCCAGTTTACTGTTGCAATCTATTGTTAGTATGAGTATAGCTGCTCTATTTGCTCACCTCCAGCTATGACAATTGCTGACTGACTCCAGCTATGACAGTTTCTTGCTGACTCAGTTTACTGTTGCAATCTATTGTTAGTATGAGTATAGCTGCTCTATTTGCTCACCTCCAGCTATGACAATTGCTGACTGACTCCAGCTATAACAGTTTCTTGCTGACTCAGTTTACTGTTGCAATCTATTGTTAGTATGAGTATAGCTGCTCTATTTGTTCACCTCCAGCTTTGACAATTGCTGTCTGACTCCAGCTATAACAGTTTCTTGCTGACTCAGTTTACTGTTGCAATCTAGTGTTAGTACGAGTACAGCTGCTCTATTTGTTCACCTCCAGCTTTGACAATTGCTGACTGACTCCAGCTATGACAGTTTCTTGCTGACTTAGTTTATAGAAGCAGTCTTGTGCTTAGGCAAGTGACGCTGCTAGCATAACTTTAAAAATACCCTCCAGGGACGTTGATTATCTATTGATACTTGTATTCGTATTGTCACAATACCATACCCAATGGTGCAAACATTAGTTTCCTTTCGCTTATTAATTATTATGTAAGGGAGAAGCCTACTTTTTCACCACCCTTAAGGCCCTTGGCCCTGTCGAGTGCAAGTCTAAAACCTATTTTGTGCGATAGTCAGTGGGAAGGTAAAGGCATGGCGTGGCTTTCCAACCGACCAAAGTATCCGTCCGCGCCAACAAGAACAGATGAAGCATGGAAACCGTAGATGGCGTTAGCTACAGGACAGCTCTTGAGGAAAAATCATACGTTTGTAAATGTAAGTTTTCTCGAGATGGGGTGAAATTTTTATGTTAATATTTTCAACACCCCTTTTAAGATAATGTATCGATGTTTATGATTTGTTACATTTTCTTATTTTTTGTTATGAAGCCAGCAGTTTTCTATTGAAAAATGTCAATTTTGTCGATATTTGACCACAGTTAAAACTATAAAGGTGGTGTGTATATAAAAGTATAAGTTCACCAACATGCTTCTATTCTTGAACAAATCGGTTATTAAAAGAAAATTGGAAAACAATAACAATTCTTGATGATAACCGTTAGTTTCCAGACTCTGCATTTTCATGCCAAATGAAAAGGGCCAATCGCCTTAAAAGCAATTTATAATAACCAAATCATGCATGTGTGGTTAACGTCACGCTCGTTTGGTTTGTTGGTGTTTTGGTCAGGATTCAAATTCTAACTGTTGGTATTGGGGGTAATTTTTCCTAAACGGCTTGCCCCTTCTCGCCCTACGCAACACTGCTGATAGCCCAGATGAGTAGTAGGATTCAATGAGGACAATTTAAAAACCAAGGATATTAACACTTGTATGTTTTCAAGAGATCAGGATAGTGTTAGAGACAAAATTTGGGTTCAAACCCTGCAATAGGTTGGAAACAATAATTATATTAAAGAGAGGCACACTGATAGAGTTTTTTTTAATATAAATCAACTAGCTTTTACTTGTCATGGCTTCGCCCGCAATAATTAATACAATATTTATTTTTTAACTAAACTATTTTAGTCATAAATCAAACTATTTTTTTCAAATATCTATGCATTTTTCTCAGTTATAGCTGTAAATAATTTTGTCGCATTTTAGTTTTCACTTTTAAATATTTCGTAATAAAAGAAATATTTATTATTTAAGTTATCAATTATAATTTTTTTTTTAGATTCTACCTTCATTATTAGTAAGATAAATAAATAAATAAAACATTTTTTTTTCAAACTACATAGCTAAAATCACATCATATTTATTATGTATTAGTATGAAACTACGTCACACTAATTACTATTTACTTTAGTTACAAAATATTAAATCACAAATTCTTAAATAACATCATTTCAATCCCATTATAATCATATATTTATTATTATTTAAAATCAAAGGTTGGGAATAGTCCTATATGTTATTCCAGGACATATTCTACCAACGTACAAAGTTTCATTCGAATCCGTTCAGCAGATTTGGCGTGATTGAGCAACAAACATCCAAACACACAAACTTTCGCATTTATAATATTAGTAAGATAAAATTAATTTAAAACGCTTGATCAAATTATCAAATTATTACAATTAAAAATAAATGGGTGCACTCTCCCATTCTTTCCCTTTAATCTTAAAATAGAGACATTTGATAAAAACTCGTAAAACTTGTGAAACAAGATAATCCACATTGTCTAACGGCACGTGGTCGTATCTGTTCCATTGTCCTTAGTTCGGATCCTGACCAAGTTAGTATATGACGGAGGTTGGCAACCTTTTAGTAGTGTTGTGCTGAAGTAATATTGTAAAGTCACTCATCGTGTCAACCAACCTAAGACCATCCAGATCGTTTTATTTTCATACTAATTAACTAGTGTAACTATTAAAACAAATTAAATTTAATATTGTAAAATGTAACATGTTTTTAAATCGAATACATTAAATAGCTGCGGTTTCTTGAATATTTAATATTTTTATATAAATCAAATATGTAAATCAGATTAAATGCAAAATATATAAATATGTTTTGTAAAATTTAAGTTCTGGAGAAATTATTTTTAAATTTTGAAACAAAACAATTGAATCATTGGAACATTAAATTATTATTATTATTATTATTATTAGCACCGCGTCTTACTACCCGTTCGGGTTATACGCACTTACGCTGATGTGTAATGGTAGGGTGATTTAAAATCAAAGGTTGGGAATAGTCCTATATGTTATTCCAGGACATATTCTACCAACGTACAAAGTTTCATTCGAATCCGTTCAGCAGATTTGGCGTGATTGAGCAACAAACATCCAAACACACAAACTTTCGCATTTATAATATTAGTAAGATAAAATTAATTTAAAACGCTTGATCAAATTATCAAATTATTACAATTAAAAATAAATGGGTGCACTCTCCCATTCTTTCCCTTTAATCTTAAAATAGAGACATTTGATAAAAACTCGTAAAACTTGTGAAACAAGATAATCCACATTGTCTAACGGCACGTGGTCGTATCTGTTCCATTGTCCTTAGTTCGGATCCTGACCAAGTTAGTATATGACGGAGGTTGGCAACCTTTTAGTAGTGTTGTGCTGAAGTAATATTGTAAAGTCACTCATCGTGTCAACCAACCTAAGACCATCCAGATCGTTTTATTTTCATACTAATTAACTAGTGTAACTATTAAAACAAATTAAATTTAATATTGTAAAATGTAACATGTTTTTAAATCGAATACATTAAATAGCTGCGGTTTCTTGAATATTTAATATTTTTATATAAATCAAATATGTAAATCAGATTAAATGCAAAATATATAAATATGTTTTGTAAAATTTAAGTTCTGGAGAAATTATTTTTAAATTTTGAAACAAAACAATTGAATCATTGGAACATTAAATTATTATTATTATTATTATTATTAGCACCGCGTCTTACTACCCGTTCGGGTTATACGCACTTACGCTGATGTGTAATGGTAGGGTGATTGTGAGATGAAATGGAGGACCTACAGTTTAACGTGGAATCCGAACCACGGTGGAGGCCCGAAACATTAAAGACGTCATTAAAATTGTTATTCACATCAATGATTTTAATTAAAAATAAAGTTTTTATATAAGTCTTATTCAAAATCGTTCAGAGTGCCATCAGAAATTGTTTCGCGTGCCACTCTTGGCACTTGTATCATAGGTTGTCGACCCCGGGTGTACAGCCTGTATTCACGTGCGTCAGTTTATATCTAAGCTCTAGATTTAAACATATTGTGTTCGGGCGACAGGTAGTTTTACGTTCCCTACCAACGAATATACTGGGTTTGATTTAAATGTAAATATAATTTGAATTAAACATCACAGCCAACTTATTGGGAATACTTAGAGAGTTCAGTGTATTCGTCTCCAGTAAATGACTTAGCACACTTAACAACAGCAAGAGTTGAAAAAGATTGTAAAACAATTAGAAAAAAGTCAAAGATATTTCAAAGAACACGCAACGGTTTAATCGAAGAAGGGATTTTTTTTATTTTTTTTTGTGAATAGAGAAGGACAACATTCCTACATGTTTTGTGGTAAGAATAAAATAACCTAAGCAATTATTTATGCTTTTTATTGAGAAATTCTCCATCAAGATATCATATTCTGAAAATTGAAAAATGACACCTGGACATGGGAATCAAACCCGGGACCTTTGGCTTAGTAAGCCAATGCTCTACCCAATGAGCTATCCAGAAATCATCCCGTGTACAGGGTCATTCTTCACTCGTTCCCGGATTCCTGAATATCTCAGTGATTAGAGCATTCGCGTACTAAGCTAAAGGCGCTGGGTTCGATTCCCGTGTCCAGATGTCAATTTTCAGGATGTTTTGTAGTGATTAGGTTATAAAGTTGTGCTTTGTAAACCCAGATAAAATTTAACTTTGTATAATCTTTTAAAATGTTGATTACTAAATGATAAGATTGCTCTGTATCTCTACGGGAGTTATTTTACGGATATAGGTTTATTTAGATTTTATAACTCGTTTTAATGAGTACTACAATATTCTTAATTTATGATGCCTTTTTTTAAACAACCTGTATAGTAATAGTCAGGCTTGACCTTTTAGAACGTTTTAACATATTCTTAAACTGTTATGGTGATATAGTATTTTTTTGTACTAATGATGCCCCGCGATTGGTAACCAATTATGAAGATACGGAATTTTATTTTTGAGATATTTTACCCGTGATACGGTGCAAATTAAAGTGATACGGTTTTATATTGAGATTTTGCCCTGTGATTGAGTACTATTTATTTTGATATCTGGGTTTTATGATGACGACGCATGTCCTTCTACGCACTTAGCACACGGTGATGTTACCAAATTATATATGATGTTTATAATTATTATGAAATGAGCAATAATTTTGATGTTGCATAAGATTTATTTAAATGATTACACCTTCGGTACTGAAGATGTGATATAAAATGACACAGTTTCTGTTAAATTACGAATTGATTTTGTGTGATATTACACCTTTCGCGTTCTGAGTACTGTGTGCTGTGTAGATTTGTGTTAATACTTCACTGTCTTAATGAGCCGTGTGATGATGGATCGAACTGTTTTTCTGTGTATCACTATAGGGATTCATGCGCACAAGCTGCTTATATACGACCTACCCCTTGCCTCTTGGTCTCCTTGTCACCAGTGTCAAAACTAACCAATAGAAAAACTCCAGGCAACCTGATGTTGTAAAGGCTGGCTTCCTATTGGGTAGAGGGAGCCAGTGTGTCACATGCATTTTCTAATACAACGGAGTTGATATTTACTTAAAAAAAAAGTTTTAAGACGTAGTGTATTAAAATTGTTTCTAAAAGCACGTGATTCTTCATGGATGATGTATTAAAAGGATATTTTACATACAGTTCCTTAAGAAAAATATACTTAATCCATGACTTTTTTAATATATGAGAGGGGTCCAAAACAGTATGCTTTACTGCTAAACCACCCCTTCACTTTTTCTAAATATTGTATTTCACTGGATTTTGATATCCGTTTGGGCTTTTAAGCTGCGATACCAGAATATCTCGAAAATGAAGCATTTAAGAAAATATTGCTTCATACAATAGTTGTTATTTTTTTATATACTACATTTTTTAGCACCACGTCTTACTACCCGTACGAGTTATACACCTATATACTAATTACACTAATGGGTTAGGGATTATGAAGGCTTAGGTTAGAGTAAATGCACTCTCACTTGCGTGGAGGGAGAGTGGAAAACATTTAGGAAAACTCACCCTCATTGCACCTGACAGGGATCGAACACCTATCTCCCTATCTTCGGCAGTCTAGTCCAACACAAGATTAACCCGTTAGACCATTTATAAAAAAATAAAGTTAGCCTTGAAATAGCATCGAAGACATCCACCAAATCAAAAATAATTAATTCTGTTTTCTTTCCCCCTTAAAAACATAAATATTTTGAATGAAACCATTCTTTCTAAAATTCTTCGTTTTTGAAATATTCTGTTATCTCAACTTAAATTCCTAACCCGGTATATCTTAAATTAACTAGAGCCTTAAGGGTAAGGAGGGTGAAATTTTGTCTGGAATGTACCCGTATTTGAGTGATAGACCATTGAGATAAAAAAAACCTTAGTACAACCAGCATGATTTGGCCAACAACCTCTGCGTTATCGGCAAATCAACAGCTATTGTGGGTCTGACGTCTCAGACAACATTGTCACCAGTGTTTATTCGTAGCACAGGATGTCCTCATCGAGTGTAAATGGAAACCACAAAAACAAGAAACTTTAAACGAGACGTCACTAATAAGACATCTCGTATATAATTATTTATTCAAGGGCTTAGAAAAGCCGCTTGTTGTATTCTCTCAATTTGCCGGGATATAAAAGCTTTCCGTGAATAACAATCGTTTGATTGTTTGACATGATGAAGCTTCTGGTTGTGGTACTGCTGCTGGGAATCGTTACGAGGGGGTCAACCCAAGGACTAGAAGATGTGGCCGGATTCCTGCAAGACCCAGCACTGGTTAGGAGACAGTTGAATTGCGTCATCAACCAAGGACCATGTGATGCCACCGGAGAATTCATTAAAAGTATGTCTAATTTCCAATTTATCTGAAGGGCCAAATCTGACATGAAGATAAAGATTTTTATATCCATAGTAATTTTATCAAATATTTTTTATTTTAAGATTAAGATGTGCTTTGGTTTCAAATACTTGTACCGGTTTTTCAAAACTGGTGACTAAGAGAATATAATAATAAAGTACTTAACGAAATTAATCTAATGATGTTTTGGTAAACATATACTTAAAAAATAAACATTAATTATAAATTAGTCTAGAAAAAAGACTTGTCAACCAAAAATTACAATTAACTACCCTTATCGATGGGCATGCAGACCAGGGCATCAATCTCCGCTGGTGTGGTTTGCTGGTGACGAAAAGTTTAAGATTCAAATCCCAGCCGAGTTTATCAAGTTATCTTTTTAAATAATTTTATACTATCCCATAATTCAATAAGCAAACATTTAAAATAAATTCTACATTATCAATCCACAACCTATTTTTTATAAATATACGAATAACTAGGATGGGCAGTAAGTCGCAGAAAGAATAAAAATATCACTTAGTAACTAGAACTAAAGTTGGAACTTTGCAAAACAATACGAATCAGGACCAAATTATTTTAGCAGTTCTCAATATTCCTCATCAAGTAGAACAAAACAGATTATTTAATTTAATTAAACATATTATTCGGTTATTATTTAATTGTAATTTATTTATAATTAGAAGTCTGTGTAGTAGTTCTAGTTGATACCATGGTCTCATTAGTATTCATTTGTGATACTGGGTGTTAATATTGACCTATCTGTGCTCTCTTGTAACACTGGGTGATAGTATTGTCCCATTAGTGCTTTCTTGTAACACTGGGTGATACTATTGTCCCATTAGTGCTCTATTGTAACACTGGGTGATATTATTGTCCTATTAGTGCTCTCTTGTAACACTGGGTGATAGTATTGTCCCATTAGTGCTCTCTTGTAACACTGGGTGATAGTATTGTCCCATTAGTGCTTTCTTGTAACACTGGGTGATACTATTGTCCCATTAGTGCTCTATTCTTGTAACACTGGGTGACACTATTATACCATTAGTGCTCTCTTGTAACACTGGGTGACACTATTATACCATTAGTGCTCTCTTGTAACACTGGGTGCTACTATTGTCCCATTAGTGCTTTCTTGTAACACTGGGTGATAGTATTATATCATTAGTGCTCTCTTGTAACACTGGGTGACACTATTATACCATTAGTGCTCTCTTGTAACACTGGGTGACACTATTATACCATTAGTGCTCTCTTGTAATACTGGGTGATACTATTATATCATTAGTGCTCTCTTGTAACACTGGGTGCTACTATTGTCCCATTAGTGCTTTCTTGTAGTGGTGGTTTCCACTTACTTCTCTCTGGAAACGTGAATTTATCAAATGTACAATAAATATTGCAGAATAACTAGAGTGTTCAGTTGGTATGACAGTGAAACTCTAAGCGGTAGTCCCACTGTTTGGGTCCTTCACCAAAACAAATATAATATTTTGAAATATCTCATCCATATCTTGTGCATCTATTTTCCCTCTAAAAATACTCATTCTATTGTTATTTTGAAGCTATTTAGTTGTATTTTGGGTTTTTAGCTGTAATGAGGTGTTTTATTACTAAAAGGTTACCCACTCTTCCTAAAAAAAAAGGCGGTTATACTATCTCGACATTCTTTTCTATTAACCCCTATTTTTTAGTGTAGTCAAATATGTGTAGCCCAGACGAGTTTTAAGACGTGGATAGAAAAATAAAAACAAAAAAAAGAGATAAAAATTGCCTTGTAATAAAAATCTAAAAATCACTCTTAGTTCAGTTTATACTCTTTACCCCTATCAATGTACCATTTAAAAATCAAGCCCCAACCTTCTTTGTTGAAGAGTACTATAAGACACGGTCCAATATCCAAAAAAGGGCTGACAGCCATAAAAGTTACTCGCTATACCTTCACATGCTTAAAGTAATTTGATACTTATTATCTAAAAATCTATAATATCAATTATAAAATATGAACATTTTTATCAATTTTGTCCATAAAAAAACTAAATGTTTAATATTCTAAAGGCCCTTCTTATGAAAATCTAATTACAGCGGTCAAGTCAAAAGCTTCTGGGAGCAATTACCTCTATTCCCCTCTATTCACCCGTTTCGCTGACTGTCTGGTCTAACGCGCTAATGGCGTGTTGAACTAGCCTGCTGAAGACGGGGAGATCGGTGATCGATCCCGATCGTGTTCATTGACGGTTGTTTTCCATAATTGGTTTTCCACTCTCCCTCCACGCAAATTTGGGTGCGTTTCCTATAATATAAATCTTTCTGATCCCTAACCCATTAGTGTAATTAGTTCATAACTGTATAACCCGAACGGCTATTAAGACGCGTTGCTAAAAGAAATCAGATACACGTATATTCTCAGGTACCCGTGCGTCTGAAGATGTTCAATGTTGTATAAGACTCGATATGTAAGAGTAGGCATTCATTGTTCTAGCGGCTGTGATTCCCGAAGTCATTGGTCGCAACTGTGGTTCTTGCACACCGCAACAGAGGGCCGTGGCTGGACAGGCAGCGCAATACTTACGCACCAACTACCCTCAAGAATGGCAGACTATCAATTCCCTTTACGGCTGATTACCTCTTCATCCAGACCTACCACTGGCTGGACTCTCAGCGCTTCAATTCCCTCTACGGCTGATTACCTCTTCATCCAGACCTACCGCTGGCTGGACTTTCAGCGCTTCAGTTCCCTCTACAGCTGATTACCTCTTCATCCAGACCTACCACTCGCCGGACTCTCAGCGCTTCAGTTCCCTCTACGGCTGATTACCTCTTCATCCAAACCTACCACTCGCCGGACTTTCAGCGCTTCAATTCCCTCTACGGCTGATTACCTCTTCATCTAGGCCTACCACTTGCCGGACTTTCAGCGCTTCAATTCCTTCTACGGCTGATTACCTCTTCATCCAGACCTACCACTCACCGGACTCTCAGCGCTTCAGTTCCCTCTACAGCTGTATTACCTCTTCATCCAGACCTACCACTGGCTGGACTCTCAGCGCTTCAATTCCCTCTACGGCTGATTACCTCTTCATCCAGACCTACCACTCACCGGACTCTCAGCGCTTCAATACCCATCTACGATAGAAAGCTTCTTCATTCAGACCTACCACTCTCAATAATATTAGCATTTCAATAAAATCCATGGTGGATAACTTCTTTAGCTCTACCACCCGCAATATTATAAATGAATCGATGCCATCAACAATGGATAGTTTCTTCATTTATAGCTACCACTCGTGAGATTTTCAACACCATCTATAGCGGAGAGTTTCTTCATTTACATCCACCACTTGTGAGATTATCAATGCCATATACAGCGGATAGTACCTTCATGTATAGCTACCACTTGTGAGATTATCAATGCCATATACAGCGGATAGTACCTTCATGTATAGCCACCACTCGTGAGGTTATCAATGCGATCTACAGCGGAGAGTTTCTTCATTTATATCCACCACTTGTGAGATTATCATTGCCATCTAAAGCGAATAGCTTCTCCATTTATATTCACCACTCGTGAGATTATCAATGCCATTTACAGCGGATAGTTTCTTCATACATAGCTACCACTCGTGAGATTATCAATGCTATCTACAGCGGAGAGTTTCTTCATTTACATCCATCACTTATGAGATTATCAATGCCATATACAGTAAATAGCGTCTTCATTTACATCCACCACTCGTGAGATTATCAATGCCATCTACAGCGGATAGTTTCTCCATTTACATCCACCACCTGTGAGATTATCAATGCCATCTATAGTGAATAGCTTCTTCATTTACATGCACCACTCGTGAGGTTATCAATGCCATCTACAGCGGATAGTTTCTCCATTTATATTCACCACTCGTGAGATTATCAATGCCATCTACAGCGGATAGTTTCTTCATATATATCTACCATTCGTTAGATTAATTTATTCATTTATATTTACCATTCGTTAGATTATCAATGCATTAATGCCATCCATGGTAGATAGTTTCTTCAGAAATATCTACCACTCTTAAGATTACCAATGCCATCCATGTTGGATAATTATTTCATTCAGATTTACCACTCACAAGATTATCACTTCATTAACACTATCCATGAAAGATAAATTATTCATTAAGACATATCACTCGCAAGATTATTCAATTCATAAATGCCATTTGGGATATATAACCTCTTAATTCAGATATACCACTAACAATATGATCAATGGATCAATGCCATCCATGGCGGATATATTCTTCAGTTATATCTCAAGATTATCCATGCATCAATGCCATATAGCCTACGACGAATAACCTATTCACTTAGATCTACCAGTTGACTATCAGTAAATCAATGCAAAATATGGTAGATAACTTATTTATAAACAAACAATTAAAACAGTAGCATCTACTTTCTACCCGCAAAACTATCAGGAAAATAATCTTAACTACAAAGAAGTCACTCTATCACCTAGGCTAGTAACAATCATAATGACTTGTATAGAATTTAACTATAGCTTCTTTATTTTATTTTCTAGAATGGGTCTTGTTCGAGCAGAAGCGTATGCGCAGTGTAAATACTATAATAACATGGTAGAAAAAGCCTTAAGGAAATATAAACTTAATTTGTTGACGTCAACATTGATAAATACTATTATATTATTAGTATTATTGTATCAGTATTTATACTATCAAAGTTGACAGATGCTAATCAAATGATTTTACATTTGAATAGATTAAAGAGGTTTGTATCTTTTGTAACATTCAGTTACCATACTTTCTGTGAATTTTACCTTCATGTTACCACATTACGTATTACTATTTTACCATAGAGAAACAAAGTCATTTTATAAACCGATAATGAAAATTTACAAATAGAGGATTTTAGTAAACTAACATTAAGTGCGATTAGCTATTAAAAACAAAAATATAATCTTTGTAATCAAAATAAACACTTTATTCATTATAGTGAAACAATAGCCGGAACTATTGTTAATGCATTTTAGTGATAACACCTCTACTAAGCCGAAGGTCCCGGGTTCGATTCCCGTGTCCAGGTGTCATTTATCAATTTTCAGAATACTTTATTCATTGTTCAAATATTTTTAACAAATTTAAAATTTTAAAAAACAAGTTAATTATAAACAACCTTATAATTATTTGTAATCTATAAAAATAATAACGTACTCCTATTTATTATATAAAATATTCCCAGATACTAATTTTCAATAAAATTGTTTGAACTATTTTCTAAAGCAATATTCAAATTTTACCAATTTCAGTCATTAGTAAATTACTATAAAATTATTTTTTTAAGAAAAAAATCACAAAATAAAATAATAAACACCCAACCACTAAATTGTGATTTTTATTCTAGTTCTAAATGTTGTTTACTAGTGACTTATTTTGGAAAATTCTAAATTTTATAGAAATAGCTTTAGTAAATTTGTTCAAAATGAATACCTGTAGGGTGTTTTACATGGTTAATAACACTATAAGCTACTTTTTTTGATAAAACTATCTTTAAGAGTGGTTTGCAGATGTCTTTAACTTCTGCATAACAATTGTATAGGCTTATATATTTAAAAAATAGTTTTAAAGATTTTGTTAAATATGGTTATTTGGTAATAGAAGATAAATTGCATTATCTATTTGTTTTTAAGATTTAATTTAGGTTTACATCTATTATTGGTCAGTTTTTTTTATCCAAGCCATATATTTTTCATTACCAGCTGGCTTGGTCTGCCGTAGCTTTATATGCCCTAAAATATAACTTAAGACTAGGACAGGCACAACATCCAGTCCCCGGCCGTCAATTTATCAATGTGAAAGTGTAAACTCATATTTTCACCAATGGTAAATTTTCGCCATGCCGGTAATTGGACAGTCTACCGACTGAGTTAAGGCGTTGGACATTTGTTTTTTAAAATACATAGGCATATTTATTTAAGGTTAGCTTATTAATGACTATTTTTTGAAAATGTGAGTTTTTTTGTTTTCGAAATATAGTGTACATCTTGGGGAGGGGGAAGAGTCATATATTTATAAAAAATAATATGTTTTTATGAGGAACTATATGAAAAAGTATGCATGATCGGGTCATACCATTTATTTTATTAATTGTAGAAAAATAATAAAAAAAACAGATACAACCTAGAAGAAGGTTTAAGATTATTTGAAGAGTCACAATAAATAATCATTTTCTTTCTTAATTATTTTAATATATTTCAACAGATAACATATTTTTAACATAAACATATAGTTTTTTTTTTTCCTCAAATACACTTAAATTGTTTTTGTCAGCAATATAATAACAGTCTTGACACATAACTCGCACTGACTAAAACATAAAGAGTCTTTCTTAGGGCTAATCTCAGGTTTGTAAACACAAATACGTTTTCATCAGATGTTATTGGATGGTTTATAGTTACCAAAGTAATAACCTTATTAGTGTATAAAATTAAGTTGGTGTTAACTTTGTTACTTTTTCAAGTAAAAACCACCGAACGTGCTGAAATTTCACATGGGCATAACTCCGGTTAACCTAAGGATAATTAAAACTTTTGTCCACCATTTTGCTTCAAGATGGCCTCTCATCTTTTGGATATCAGAATTTCATTGGACCAACTTTGAAAGGTAATTCCTGGATATAAATTAGACATGACAGACGTATTTAAAGAAAATGGCGGCTAAATAAAATATTTCAATCTCTCTATGGTTATAGTTTCTAGAATACTGACACTGGGAAGTAAACGGTAATAATAGTATCGTTATAGTTTTTGTTATATAATTCCACAGTTTTTCGGTTTTCTGTAAAAAATAATAATAATAATACAATTTCACATATGTATATTTTCATCATTGTATCTATTAAAATCAATTTTTAGCTTCAGAAATGTTTTATAAAAAATGTCTTGTGTATTTAGAGTTTCTGTATAAAATTATGTAAACTGAAAAATTGTTACACCTAGTAATCCTAGTGTTGGTTGATAACTATTACATGTTCCACTATTGCACCAAATAAGAGAATAAAAGGCAGTCATATATCCTTAAGTTAAGGTTTTTGACTTTTACAGTTCCTATTAAAAAATAAATAAAAAGCTAGAGCAACTTCTTTATGGGTAAAATAAAATCAAATAATTTGTCAAATCCTATTTTTCTTAAATCCAGACATAACACTTTTTTTATAAGATAGATTTTTAATTTGAAGCCTTGTAATTGTTAAAGATGTAGAACTTTGAAATCTGCCATAGTTTGTTAAATGTAATTCTAAAGAAAATTATAAGAACACTGAATATTTTAATTTCTATATTTGGATGTCATATTTTTAATATTTTATTTTCGATTTGATTTGAAATTTTGTTATTTTATTTTATATCTGAAGGAATTGAACTTAAACGATGATTTCAAGTCGAGTCTTCCAGATATGTATTCGAAGTAGATTTTTTCCTTCTCGATTCTTTCTATTCTCAAAATTCTCATATTTTATAGTTAATTTAAAAAAAAATCTTTTATTTTATATCTAAAGCCCAAAATAGAACTAACTCATCCATTCATGCACGTCTTCAAGCTTTTGGTTTAGTTAGAAAAACCAAATCAAATAAAATTTATTTTCAAATGAATTATTGGCAAATAATTCAATACAAACTTTAAAAGAAAGTTATTGGCAAGGTATCTTAATTTGTAGTACCTTAGCTTATGACACTTTTTTATCGAGTTGGGAAATAATTCTTTAAGAATGAATAATTTTTGTTAATTAAATGTAAAAACTGTTTATCAAATATATCTTTAATTACCCCCCATCTATTGTATCTATAATTTTTAATGGATAATTAGACTGTTCAGTTTAAATCCTATAGTGGACACATTCAAAGCAGCCTTTTATCTCACAGTGATAATGATTGCCATCTAGCTTTTTATCAACCAGTCTTTTTCAAATATTATTTCAAGGTGAGTGAGCCCAAGTTCATTCTTCTAAAGCCGAACTCACCCGATCTTTCTCGACTTAATCCGAGAAAGCTCGAGTTTAACCGTCACAAACAGATTTCGCCCAAGCTCTCTTTTATTAAACCGAGATAACGCGGGCTTAGACGTATCGAGCCGAGCTCAACCGAACTCTCTCGACTTAAGCCGAGGTAGCTCGAGTTTAACCGTCTCAAACTGGTTTAACCCGAGCTCTCTCTCTTGTTAAACCGAGATAGCCCGGGCTTAGACGTCTCAAGCCGAGCTCAACCGAACTCTCTCGACTTAAGCCGAGGTAGCTCGAATATAACCGTCTCAAGACGATTTAACCCAAGCTCTCTCTTGTTAAACCGAGATCACCCGGGCTTAGACGTCTCGAGCCGAACTCAACCGAACTCTCTCGACTTAAGCCGAGGTTTCTCGAGTTTAACCGTCTCAAGCCGATTCAACCCGAGCTCTCTCTTGTTAAACCAAGCCAGCCCGGGCTTAGCGGTCTCTAGACAAACTCACTCGGACCTTCTCGCCTTAACTGAGCTAGTTCAAGTTTAGCCTTCTAGATACAAACTAACCTGAATTTACGCGTATAAAAACCTAGAAAGCTCGAACTTATTTATGTCGCAAAAGAATCCCCCGAGTTCTCTCATCTCGAACCGAGCTATCCCAAGCTTAGCCGTCTCAAGCCGAGAAAGCCCTGTAAATACGGCCCTAGGCTCTCCCCGACATATGATCGACGAAGAGTGCCGAGTATCTGCTCCTGTACAAGCCCTCTGGGTCGTACTTCTTGGTGAGCTTGGCCCAGTCGTCCGGCCTCGTCTTCATCAGATGTTTCATCACCTTCTGGGAGGTTGTCCTCTGCTTCTCGGTGCACTTCTCGCAGTCCGTCTTCAGGGCGTCCGGCAGCAAGTCTGAATAAAATAACGAGCACACACACAAGTTAATAATAATAATAATAATATTTAGCATCACGTCTTACTACCCGTTCGGGTTATACGCTTTAAGTACTAATTACGTTAATGGGTTTAGGAATGGTAAAGGTTGAATTAGAGGATGTGAACCCGCATTTGCGTGGAAGGAGAGTGGAAAACCATTTAAGAAAAACCCCTCCCAGTTCACCCGACTGAGATTCGAACCTCTATCTCCCCGTCCTCAGCAGTCGAGCTCAACACGACAAGCGCGTTAGCCAACTACGCCACCGAGGCGGGTCACACACAAGTTGAAGCAGTATGGGGATAGAGGGGGGGAACAGCTCTCCAGCCACTGGAGCCCAACAAAATGTATTAATATTAAATTTCTGTTGTTTTATTTCTTTTCAAATTGAAGTATAGTTCTTGTTTTTGTGTGTGGGATAGATAGTTGAAATTTAAAACAAAAAATCTCAAACGTACTAGATTCACACACTACTCTTTTGTTCGTGAATAAGAGCTTCAGGCCCTTGGCCCTGTCAAGTGCAAGTTTAAAACATATTTTGTGGGATGGTGGGCGGGAGAGTGAAAGGCGTGGCGTGGCTTCAAAACTGACCAAAGTATCCTTCCGCGCCAACAAAAATTGATGGGTCACGGAAACCAGAGATGGTGCTAACTACCGGAAAGGTCTTGCGGTAAAAGCATACATTTGAAAATATCAGTTTTCTCGAGAACGAGTGAAATGTTTATGTTAATGTTTTCAACACCCCTTTTAAGATAATGTTTCAATGTTTATTAAGTGTTACATTTTCTAATTTTTTTTGTTATGAAGTCAGCCGTTTTCTATTGAAAAATGTCATTTTATCCATATTTTATCTTTGTTAAAACTATAGAGGAGGTGTGTATATAAAAAGTATAACTTAATAAACATGCTTATATTCTTGAACACACCATTTACTAAAAGAAAATTGCAAAACAATAAAAATTCTTGAAGATAATCGTTTGTTCCCACAGCTCCGCATTTCAACACTAAATGAAAAGGGCCTTAAGAAATTATATCATAATATTAAAATAAACTGGCCTAGAATATTACGTCCATCCGAAGTCATTTGGCTTAAATTCATTTCACCTAAAAACTAACTTTGCAGAAAGTCAGATAAGTTAAATTCATTTGACATAAAAATTAACTTTTATAAAGTCAGTTAGCCTAAAGTATATTGGCCTAAACTTTCTTCCAACTGACACCTACCACTGTCATTGCCTCTCCAACTCTCGTTGAAACCACGGACGCCATAATTGTGTCCGAGAATGTATTGAGCCTACTCTCGTAAGACTATCCTTTTAGTAGTCTGTTTATTGAGAAGTCGTCTTTGCCCCTATTACCACGCACTAAAATAGTATTTATCAGACTGGCCGCACACAAGTTGACACCAAACGTTTCTAAACATGATGAAAATAAACATTTTTGTGTCGTGTTTTATTGTGTGTCATCAGGGCCGCATTAAGAAATACGGCCTCGCATATGAGTGACTCAATTATTAGCCGATAGATGGCAACAGTAGACACAATAGAACTCTAATAGTATACTAGCGCTTCATAATAAGCAAGCTTCAGCTACAGCTGAGTCCACGTGTGTTGTTTTGGTGATAATTATGTCCATTCATGGTGAAGACAAGGGTTTCGGTCTACACATCGCGTGACGTAGTCTCGGAAAGAGCGCTGCTGAATTTTTTTTTTATGTTGCACCGCTAAAAACTCTTGCACCCTAGGCACGTGCCTAGTCTGCATATTGGGTAGTGCGGCATTGTGTGACATTTCACTTTGACTTAGGAAAAACCAACCCCAGTTAACCCGAGTGGGATTCGAACCTCAATCTCCCCGTCCTCAGCAGTCTAGCCTAACACTAAACTAGCGTGTTAACGCACCACACCACTGAAGTGGGTTGTTAGAATCAATAAAATTGAACTAATTTATTAGTAAAATGTTAACAATGTTGACATCCAAATTAAAAAAAAAATATTCTTCCTATAAAAATTTGAATTCTTGTATTTCTAACGGCAATTATTATTTTCTAGCACCGCGTGTCACGCATAATACCATACCATACTATAACGTGTGTACCGTGGTATATGCATGTAATAATTACGCTAATGTGTTAGGGATGAGGAAGGTAGAATTTGGAAAGAGTGTACCTTAATTTGGTTCGAGGAAGAATTAAAACTATTTAAAGTAAAACATCATAAACACATCAAACTAGGATTAGAACCCCAATACCCCTGTCGTCAGCAGTCGGGTATATTGCATGAGTCATGTCTTAGACCATTTGACCAAAGAAACAGGTTACGCCATGTTTGGCTGAAACCATTATACGATTAGTAACTTGAAAATTAACATTTTAATTGAAAAGTAAATATTAGCTAGTTAATTAAACCAAACTAAAAACTACAATTTTAGAAGATAATACCACTCAGGTGAGTTCCACCTGACGTCAGACAAACCTCAGCACGTTGTCCATCACTTTCCTTATCATGGATCGTCTAATTGTTTCTGACCCGTCCTGTATAATGGGTTTTCAGGTTATATGCGAGCTACACACGTACTGCGTGTAGTTTGTATTACATAAGCAAGGGTGACCCACTGATTTACATATTCTGAACTTTCACATTTGTGACAGACTCTACTTGAGAAACATTGCAGTCACCTGGATATTATGTAGTGACTCACAAATATTTTCTAACTACCATATTAAAACAATTTTTTTTTTTTTCCTCCGATGAAGGACTTGCAAGGTGAAGGTGGGTGCACACTAGGGTATCAACAAAACTGATCTTTTCATGCACCACCATCTTTGAAAATAGTCTTAATTTGGTGTTTTACCCATTTACTCACAGTTTATTACGAAATAATATACAAAGGAGCCGATTTGGGTGTACACAAACATAAAAAAAATAGCAAATTTAGAGCCGATAATACGAGCCAATACGATGAGTGTGCACGGACAGTTGGGCGTAAACCTTTAAGGAGGCTGCTTAGGTAACAGATATATCGCCAAGTAGATGCTATGCTCAGCTTAAATAAATAAAAAAAACCTTTTTGATTTAACATTTTGAAACACATTTTTAAAGTTTAGTATATAGAGATAGTATAATATTTAAGAATCAATCAATATCTTATGACAAAGCTTTATAAAAGTTGTCAACTAAAATTGTATTACACGTTATCCAAGATTAGAAATATATTAAACATAAACATATATAAATTTGATATGATAAATTATAGTCGTATAAAACATTTAGCTTGAGAGTCCTTGTAATGATATAACAAAATATTAAAATACTAAGGAATAATAAACAAAGTAAAATTATTTAGGCTCTATGATAATGGTAATGTTGATTTTTATGTTATCTATTTCAATATTTTAATGATACTATGGAACTGTGGATGATGCTACATATTTATATTAGATAAATTAATAAAGTAGAAAGAATGAGTGAAACTTGTGTTATAAGGTTTATAAAAGTAATATGAGTAATAAATAGAGTTACACGCCTCGATGGCGTAGTTGTCTAACACGCTAGTCGTGTTGAGCTCGACTGCTGAGGACAGGGAGATCGAGGCTCGAATCTCGGTCGGGTGAACTGGGGGTGGTTTTTCCTAAATGGTTTTCCACTCTCCCTCCACGCAAATGTAGGTTCACTTCCTCTAGTTCAACCTTCCCAATTCCTAATCCATTAGCGTAATTAGTACTTAAAGCGTATAACCCGAACGGGTAGTAAGACGCGGTGCTAAATATTATAATAATATATAAATGTGAAAATTTTAATAAGAAATCAAAAGTGAAATTTATTGATTGATGATTCGTTGTGATTTTTGTTCTCCTTATATCGAGAAGATGTATGGGCGGATAATATTTGACGACTAATAGTCTTTTGGAATTATTTCGAAACTAGACGTAAAATATTGACCGGAAAACCAGACTGTATGAACTTGAAGTTTAGTCCGCTTGCCCACTGGTTTGGGTAAGTTTACCTACTTAATTAAGTACAAAAATATTGGGTGAATCTGCTGGGACTAGAACACCAAGGTGATAATATTTACAATTACAAGAAATAAAAATTATAGCATCACGTATTACTACCCATACGGGTTGTACGCTTAAGTACTAATTACGCTAATGGGCTAGAAATTGGGAAGGTTGAATTTAGAGGAAGTGTGCCCACATTTGTGTGGAAGGAGAGTATAAAAACATTTAGTAAAAACCACTCCGCGGTTCACCAACCGACAGTCTGGTTCAACACTACAATTATTGAATGAATGAAAGTGTGTTAAAATAAAGGTAATATTATGTTTGTGTGAATTTTCACCCCTCCTCACGCAACTTCCGGTGACGTAACTGAGCTAGATACGGGTTATTGGATAACTGTCCTGGCTTCGTTGGTCCGTGTGTTTGCGCGGATGGAGAAATTCTCCTGTTGGTGAAAGTGATCTCTGAAGGGGACATTCACCTCGACGATTCACTTTCATTCTCGGTGACATTTCTTCCCCCCCCCCCC
>CABFVZ010003779.1:0-19069 GCA_902151445.1 Timema monikensis | reverse complement strand
GGTCTAGGGGTAAGGTGTCAGACTTCTATGCTGGCGGCCGGGGTTCAATCCTCGGTCCCGGCAAAGATTTATCTGATTACCAAACCCTTCCTTCACCTCTGACAAGACTTCTTGTGAATGTGGGGAATGCCAGGTCTCCGCCGTGGTTCGGATTCCACGTTAAACTGTAGGTCCTCCATTTCATCTCACAATCACCCTTCCATTACACATTAGCGTAAGTGCGTATAACCCGAATGGGTAGTAAGACGCGGTGCTAATAATCAAATAATATAATTGGATGGAAGTGGGTATAAATACAACTCAAAGCCAGATTTTTAAAATTCTAAACTAGCTTTTTAATAAGGCTATTTTTAATAAATATTTTAAGAAAATATTTTTAATCTGGTTTAGAACTACGTTTCAGAGATAACGTTACAAAATGAAATCAGGCACCATAGGTGGAGGGGGGAGGGGGGGCTTAAATAATTCTTATACCCCAGTGGGTTACGGGCAACGCCGTGCGGGATCGCTAGTTTTAAATAAAAATAAAAAGTCCTGACCAAATTCAACGTTGCTCATGATCAAGGCCCGGATTTTGAAATGTCATTTTTTTTTCTTTCTTTTTTGCTCTTCACATACAATGCTCAAAAGTAGCCTACATCAAATTTGTTCATGATCCCTTTGTGGAAATTTTTATCTTATAGGCAATAGGCCTATAGGTCAAGTATTTGTTTTGGTGAATAGCAGCAAACAATAAGGCCGCTTCAATATAAAGGAGAAGGGATTATCACTTGATAATGAAAATAATATATATTATCAAATTAATACCAAATTAATAATAATAATATTAGCAGCGCGTCTTACTACCCGTTCGGGTTATACGCTTTAAGTACTAACTACGCTATAGGATTAGGAATTGGGAAGGTCAAACTAGAGGAAGTGAATCCGCATTTGCGAGGGGGGAGAGTGGGAAACCATTTAGGAAAAACCACCCTCAGTTCACCCGACCGAGATTCGAACCTTGATCTCCCCGTCCTCAGCAGTCGAGCACTACACGTCTAGCGCGTTTGCCAACTACGCCACCGAGGCGTGTCAATACCAAATTAATACTAAGTTACAATGAACTCATACTTTAACTTTAACCATCGAGTTTATTTCTTTAAAAAATGATCAACTAGTTTAGTATTGTTAGTCATTTATCAACATACCTCTTAAATTTTCGTAAAATTGGAGAATAGATTTATACTAGTGGTCAATAATTAATATGTATCAGTTTCATTAATTATGGATTCCAATTTTTATAGGTAATTACATATTGGAAGTAAATTATTAAATTTAGGTGACCCCCTCTACCCAGTAATTCCAGAGATACGTCTGGGGGTGGTGAAGGGGGTGAAGGTGGGGGTGCTCGAAATTTAGCGCCCTTGGGATCCTCCCACCCGAAGGTTGACTCCCTAGCACTAGAGGTTCCACACCTAGGTATAGTGGTTTTAGGAGGGAGAGGGATGGGAATAAGGTTGGTATCTTAGGTTAAGCGTTATAAGTAATTTTAATTAGCTTATATGTTAACTGAAAGTTTGTGGAATGTAAGTGATGCCCATGTGCAATTTCAGATAAATCGGTTAAGTTAAATATCTAAATAAAATAAAATTACATGCTACAATTTTTTGAAGTTAATGTCACTCAGGTGAGCTCCACCAGACGTCAGAAAAACCTCAGAAAGTTGCTTATCACTTTCCTCAGCATAGATCGTATAATTGTTTCCACCCCACCCTGTATAAACACTCATGCAAGAGGTCCAACTTCCTGGGAGATATCAAGAATCATCACTCGTGCCCAGTTTACATCAGTAATATCCTCGACGCGTGCCGAGGTCATCTATCTAACCAGACGCATGTTCTATGTTGTGTTGACACAGCACGGACCTACTCTGGAGTTACCAAACACACGGCAACCGTTAAAACGATTCGTGTCTTGTGTTGCAAATACAGGATAACATTCACTCAAACCACTACTAAGGAACCAAGATCAATACAGTGGACTTTGAAGGGGCTATCTCAAAGCTTACTATTCGGGACCTTATATATTCTATCAACCGGGATATAAGTTATATAATTAACTTGGGTATTAGATATTCAGTAAACCGGGTTATTATGTAGATAGTTAACTGGGATATTATATATTCAGTAAACGGGGATAATAGATAATTAAGGGTCGGTCTGGTAGATAAATATTTCTATCTGGTGAATAAGTTAAAAGTGCGTCTTATGATTGCCAGATAGCATTTATCTGCCAGATAAAATGTATTTATCCATCACATTTTTATCGTAAGGTATAAGTACCCGATAACTTTTATCTGGAATTTGAAATGGTTGTTGCCATTGTGACGCGTTTTTTTAATGAGGTTTCGCCAATCAGAATCTGTTGTTAGGTTAAAATCTTAGTTCACGTGTTTAGTAGGCCCAGGCACAGGCTCTAACTATATAAAGTTAGAACATTTGATTCACTTTTATATAAAGTGACAAGCTATTTGTAGAGTTATATTTATATAAGAACAAATTATCAAAATATGAGTACAATAAATGAAGTTTTGTAAATGTTGAACCCAACTATTGCCCACATTTTGGCAGACACCAAAATTAGTACTTGCAAGACAACCTAGCTTCTTCGTTCATGTGACGCTATCTGTTTCCTTGCACTCGTTTAGCCGTCATTATTTAACAAATGTTGAGCGTTCTCACCACTCACTAGGTTGTAGCGCTATCAGCAGGGCTTATACGCATGCGCGCACCAGTAAAAACAGTACCAAGCTTGCGTGTTCTGCATAAAAATATATTTATCCCACATATAGCTATCTGGCAGATAAATTCAGTACATAAGACGCGTAAAACATTAAAGTGGTTGATAACTTTTATCTAGTAGATAACTTTAACCTCCCAATAGCAATATATATCCGGTAGTCATAAGACCGGCCCTAGCTCGGATATTATATTTACGATAAACTAGGTTATTATATGCTCAGTAAACCGTAATGTTAGATAGATAATTAACTGGGATATTATATTTACGATCAACTGGGATATAATATGTTCAGTACACCGTGATGTTAGATAGATAATTGACTGGGATATTATATTTACGATCAACTGGGATATAATATGTTCAGTAAACCGTAATGTTAGATAGATAATTGACTGGGATATTATATTTACGATCAACTGGGATATAATATGTTCAGTAAACCGTGATGTTAGATAGATAATTGACTGGGATATTATATTTACGATATTCAGTTAACCGGGATATCAGATAACCTATTTGACACAAAGTAAACTGAATCGGACACAACCTTAGGAGAAAATGTATTCTGCACGATGCCATTGAAGGTAAGGTTGAGGGAAAAGGGAACTTAGGAAAGAGGAGGATTCAAATATTGGATGACTTAAGGAAAATAAGAAAATTCTGGGATCTCAAGAAGGAGGTAGAGGACAAAGGATATTGGGGTTCTAATTTCACTGACAAAAGGAATGGTCTTTTCATAAGAAAGAACACATAATAATAATAATAATAATAATAATAGTGATAATAATAACCGGGATATTAGATAACTTATTAACAGGATGTAAAATATATTTAATATTAAAGTTTTATTTGCTAAAACAATGTTCTTGATATTATAGTTATGGTTAAAAGCAGAGAGCCTAACCAAAATACCTACAGGTTATATTTCTTGTTCCAGTTCTTCAAATTTAAATTTAAAATTTTCAGTATTAGTTTTGGTTAGATAAACATTAATATCCCGGTTCTTTTCATTTCTTATAAATTTATATTTACTAGTTTTAATTCAATTAAATATTTGTAAATAAAACATAATATTAAAACATAATAAGTCACATAACGAGCTATTTATATAGAAAATAAAAGTAATTCAGGAGCATGATTTGAAAAATTTATTTAAAATTCAAGGTTTCATTTGAGCGGAAGATTTTTTCTTTGCCAGAACGTTAAATTATAATAAAAACACAGTTTCTATGGTTTAAGGATCAAGCTTCTAGCTACAAATCCAGAGGTACCAGCTTTGATCCCCGGCGCTTACAGATTTATTTGCGAGTTACTGGGTCTAGAATCCCAAACTAGGCCTCTGGGATTAAATAAGTAGCAGCTCTGGTCTAGAAATATGAGATTAATGGCAGAAGTGGGACCCAGAATTTTAAAATTTCGATTAGAAACCCTCTTTTAAAATTATTTTTCCCTCTTTGCTCTGTTTCCCTTATTGCCCAGTTAGCTTTATAATCCCTTTATACTTATGAACCCTTTTTATTCCTTTAAAAATATTTAATCTAATTTTTACCCTAAATTCCCTTTTTGAACTTTTTACACCTATTTGACCTTTTTCTCTTTTTTACATTCTTATCCTTTTAATCTTTTAACACTTTTAACACTTTTTACCCAATTCGTGTTTAGCTCGACTGCTGAGCACGGGGAGATCGAGGTTCGAATCTCGGTCGGGTGAACTGGGGGTGGTTTTTCCTAAATGGTTTTCCACTCTACCTCCACGCAAATACGGGTTCACTACCTCCAATTCAACCTTCCCAATTCCTAATTAATTAGCATAGTTAGAACTTAAAGTGTATAACCCGAACGGGTAGTAAGATGCGTTACTAAATATTATTATTATTATTTACCCAATTTTTTAGAACATATTTGGTTTAATTTCTACCCTTGATTCCAATTTTTGAAATTTTTACACCTTTTTACATCTTTTTACCCCTAAAAATATTTCTCCCGAGTAACGCTGGATACTTCAATGCTAGTAGAAGATAACAAACACTTACTCTTCATCACCTTTCCCTCAGGAGTGCAGGGCCCTTGATCCATTAGGCAGTGGACATAACTATCCGTGAGTCTATCACTTTTCAAAATATGGTCCACGTCCATGTCATCGTATTTGCTGGTGTACCGCTCATCCCTGGCCCACGTAGGAACCGTCAGCATCATCACAATGACGGCCATAAGCACCATCGCCGTTTTGCAGAAGACGCTCTTCATTATCCTGATGTTCCACGTCTTTACTAGTAAGGTGAACTCTTCTTCTAGTCTCCTGATACCTCGTCCTATATAAGGCGTTCACCCTCATGGCCTATATGCCCTGAAGATTATTCGATTAGGAAAGGCTGTCACTTCAAAAGAACACGTATTGACATTCCTGATCTATCTCGCTTTACCTGACGTATGACCGAAATTAATCTACATTTTATTTAGTGTTTTTTACCTTCCTCAAACATTTTAAACATTTTAAGGGGGGAAACATATCGTTGATGTATATGTTTGTTAATCACCTGTTTAATTTATACGTATTATACGCATATATTATAAACTCGTTTTGTTAGATGTGGGATCCCCCCACAAACCTCCAGGGAGTGTAATAAACTAATGTAATTCCAGCTTTGTTTTGAACGTTGATTTATTTTTACAATTTTATGATTATAACTGTCCCACAAGTGTGTCAGAAATTTTTTAAAAAAATGTGTGGAAAATGTGCAAAATATACCTAAAATAAAAGATATCTAGCTCTGGTGAAATCCGTTTTTTGATAGGTCTTACAGTTTGGCCACAAGAGACCTCCGAAGAAAGGTCCTCACCGACTTTAAAGTTGCTCCCACATTTTGAATTTGTTTCGGGGGTTAAACTTTTTTCTTCGGTTACATGCTATAAGCTATAAGTTTGCCAAATTTCAAGTTTCTATCTTATTTGAAAGTGGGTGAACATTAATGTCAGTGAGTGAGTCAGCCGTGTGGCTTTATAGTAGTATAATAATAATTCTAATGATGAAGGAAGTATTTTATAGGCAGTCTACACACAATATCATTGATATGGAGCGATTGAGTATAGGAGATTCTAACCGTGGCATCCCGGTCACGGCAAATCTGGGCTATGGTGAGCCTGACGCCTGAAGCTGTAGCCACCGATGTGGTATGAGAGATTTAAGTCAGTCTAAACCCCTTTGGTGGACACATGGTATAATGCATCACACTCGAGATATACTAAATGGATGATGACAGAGATATCGGGGTTTCTAACTCTGCTGATTATACTCAGGAAGGTTTGTTCCTCTTTTCTCTAATCTTCCTCCACATAAACGTGAGTGCATTTCCTCTAATTTCAGCTCTTCTTACCTCCATTACGTAAGTTTATTTTTAAACTTAGCTTAATTTCCCGAAATGTTAGCAAGATACAGTGACAAATAAAAAAAGGGCCGATTTGACAATTCATCAAATATTAGTCCGACACCTTAACTCAGTTAGTAGCGCGCTTGTCTAATGAGCTAAGGGTCCCGGGTTCGATTCCTAGCATGGCCGAAAAATATTGGACATCGCTGAAATGTGGATTTCCATTTTTTCAAAGTGATGAATTAACGGTTGGGGGCTGGATGTTGTGTCGGTTCTTGATTTAAGTTAGTTTATAAGTCTTGTGCCTATATAATCAATTGTTTCAGAAAGTAAACGCTAAATACCTCAAATAAATGAGAGAGAAAAAAAAACACATCATTTTGCAAGTGCCTATAATGTCACTGTTTTGCTCCTAATAAAGCCCAGCTAAACGAAATGAGAGTCACCCCCTTAATAAATGTATCTCATTACATTAAATATTATATTATCTTCTTGTTTGTAATTAATTTAGAGAATATTTTAGATACTGCACGCATTCTGGCGGAAATATGCTATCAACTTTGTGGACACCATCAAGAGTCTTCAACCGTGTTCAGTTTACCTGATTATTATCTTGAACGCGTGTCAGGGTTGTACGTCTGATCGACATATGATGCACACATCACGCACAAACTCAACTTACTAAACAATGATACGAGAACCGTCAAATACTCTTATTTTTGTTATCAACGCGTCTTACTTCCTGTTCAGATTACACGCGAATCAGCTCCGTTGTGTAGAGCGGTAAGTGCGCCTGGTTACGAGCTTAAAGGGTCCTTGGTTCGATTCCCGGCTGGTACCTTGGGATATTTTTATCTTAAGAGGAACTATCCCAACGGTCACCAGGGTTTGGTTAGTTAGGTTTAAATTAGGTTAAGATTTGCCCTGACTCCACAACATCATAATAATTATCATCATCATCTCATTACTGGTACGACTACCACCAGAGCAACAAATAGTCTAGCATACAGGCGACCGAATAGCATGCTATGTCCTTTGCGCTTATATATGTCATACGATAAAAATACAGGTTTTATATTATAATAAAAGTAGGTATTCGTGTGTGTGTTTGTGTGTGTGTTTGTGTGTGTGTGTACGATGCCCAGCCAAATCTTCGGCAGGCAGAGATCTGAAATGTTTAACATAGATGGACGGATGTACCCCGAAGCCGGATTTTAAAATTTTTAATTAGATTTTTAATTAGGCTATTTTTTAACAAATTTCTGAAGAAAATATTTTAAAATCTGGTTTAGAATTACGTTTCAGAGATAACTTTTCAAAATTAAATCGGGCACCATGGGGCGNGGGGGGGGGGGGGGGGGGGGGGTTCCGTGGGGAAGCTTATATAATTCTTATACCTCAGTGGATCACGGGGCAACGCCGTGCGGGGTTGCTAGTATTTATATAATTATGACAATTACTCTAACGGGATAAGGATGAGGAAGGATGTATTAAAGAGGTAATCTACCCCTATTTACGTGGAGGGCACGTGAAGAAACATTTTAGGAAAAACAACCCTCAAGTTTGATTCACTTATTCACCGAAAATAGAAAGCTGGATCTGCTTGAGTAGAGCAGTAATTCACAAGCTGTATTTTGATCCATGATGCATTGCAAAGCTAACTTAAAACAGCTGATTAAAAACATATTTTATTTTCTATTGGGTAAATATATTTAGATACTTCTCCCGATAGTTGTTACAAATTAGACCGCTGTGTCGTGGCACAATTCAATACACAAGCTTTACATTAACGAGTTATTTAAATCAGCTCACAACGGACAACGAAGCTCTCTGCTTGATTCTATCTCTACAGCGCATGCGCACTGACTTGATATGGTTGAGTTTGAGATTCGATTGGCTCTCCCTTACCTAACATCTCGGGCAGAGCGGATGAAGTAGTTGAACTTTAGCAGAACAGCTCGCGACGATGAGGCGGAAATCTTATGATTGGCTTAGAGCTCGTCACGTGACCACGTTTCTGTTCCACGCTTGTTTTTCTGCGAACGTGTGAATCCACAGCCAGTTAATTAATTAGTAATATTATTTAGCACCCCGTCTTACTACCCGTTCGGGCTATACGATTAAGTACTAATTACACTAATGGATTAGGTATTGGGAAGGTTGAATTACAGGAAGTGAACCCGCATTTGCGTGGAGGGATAGTGGAAAACCATTTAGGAAAAATCACCCCTAGTTCACCCGACCGAGATTTGAACCTCGATCTCCCCGTCCTCAGCAGTCGGGCTCAACACGACAAGCGCGTTAGCCAACTACGCCACCGAGGCGGGTTTCACAGTCAGTTGAACCGACCAGGATTCAAACACCAATCTTTCCGTATTCAGCAGGCTAGTCTATTACAGGACTGAAGCCTTAGATCATTTGGTCATAGAAGTGCGTTCAACCTCTCTTAGGTAGAAGCTTGGTTTGGATTAGTAAAACTCGTTAAGTTATAAGGGACACATTAAAAGAAAAAATATGTTCATTATCTTTAAGTAATAAACATTCACTATTTTAAAACCCTAATACTACAAAAATAAACCAAAGATTTAATACCATTTTAAAAATTACTCACTATTTTTCCTCCACAAATATTAAACTCTTATTTGCAGCAATGGTGTGTTAGAATTGAAGGTGATGTGGAAGAGGACGTGATCATTATAATTACTACACATATAATAAATTATAATACAATTATTAATTGTAATATTGGCAGCAACAACCCAACTACCGAGTTGAAGTTGACTGCGTTATCTGTAGCTCGCGATCTTAATTGATATTTCATATGTAACTGATTATTTACACATGTCCATCACAGACTCTGCCTTAAAATATGAGTGAATAGTGACCCTGGGCACGGGATGATTCCTGGGTAGCACAGTAATTAGAGCATTGGCATACTAAGACAAAGGTACCAGGTTCAATTACCGTGTAAAGATTTCATTTTTCAATTTAAAGAATATGATAGTAATTAGTTTGACCAATATTATCTTTATCGGTCGTAATCGGTGATATTTAAAGAGAATTAAATAGTTTTATATGAAAATATACATTTTATTTATTTTATATTATATTTTTATAAATGTTGGGACGTGAGTATTTAAGGAAATATTGAATTGAAGGTGTATAGTCAAAAACAATAAAAAGTAAAATTGAGAAACGATGGGTGATCATGAGACCTTTGATAGGATTATAAGTCGATTGAGACCCAAAAATTGGTTGCCGAATCCTAGTCTAAGGTATAACGCTCCCAATAATCTGGATTTACGATGATGGTTATATTTAGGTTTGAATACCAGAAAGGTGTACATATGGTGGTTTTTACTCTCCTCCCCGCAACGTGGGTACACAATGTCTAAATTTAACCTTGCTAATCCCTGACACATTAGCATAACTAGTAGATAGGTATGCGTATATCAAAAACGGTTAGTAAGACGTGAGACTAAGAAACAAAAAACCAGCATAAAAATTAAGAGTTATGGTCCGCCATTTGTGGATATAATTCCAATAGACACGATTAGGGAGTTTTACTTTGGGTTGTTTGTTTGAGAAATGTTAAGTCTTAGATCATTCTGAGTGGATACAATTCAGTCGTCTCATCCATGTTAACATATTTTTATTTGATGAAAACCCTTATTATTGTAATTTTATTGTAGTTGTAATTTATGTAATATAAGAAGTCACTTGTTATTTTAATAAATTTTAATAATCGAATATTATTGCCTGTTCAGGCTATAAGCATTATGATCTAGTGGGGTGCGAGTGAGGAAGGAAGAATTTTAAAGTTTTTTTATTCTATTTTTTTTATCGTATGGCATATATGACCGGGAGGGACTTTGACATCCAGGTTAGGTCACCTTATGTTTAGACTCGCTCTGGTGGCACAGAACGTTGCCTTAGTTACACCACAGGAGGTTGTCTACACGTCTTAACCATAATGAGATGATGTTATGATAGTTATTATGATATTGTGGAGCCGGGTTGAGTCTTAACCTAACTTAAGCCTAATTTACCAAACCCTGGTGACTGTTGGGATCATTCTCCTTAGGGGATAATACCCAAGTTACCAGCCGGGAATCAAACCCATGACTCCTAGGCTTGTAGCCAGCTACACTCATAACTACACCACGGGGCCGGTTATTTTAGAGGTGATCTACCCACATTTTCATGGAAGGAAATTAGGAAAAATTACATTCAGTAGTCCCGACTGGTATTCGAACACTGAACTTCCAGTATTCAGTAGCCCAGGCTAGCACGTGAATGACACCCTCAACAACCTCCAATAACAGTTCGTCCTCAGGGTTAATATGAGGGTCGATACCCTCATGTAGGTTACACAGTCAAATGGGTGTCAACATTTGTCTATTGAACATGAAATGAAAGCGAAGAGTGCGACAGTATGGTTTGTGTATAACGATCTAATGATAATTATACACTAAAGACAGTGCTTATGTTAAGGAGAGAATGAGAGAGACAGATAGAGAAAGAGGCAGGCTGTTGAATATAAATATAGAACACAACCTATTAGTGGTAGCATAAAGGACTTCATTATGCCAAATATATATATTTTTAATCTAGGTAGGTGATCCTCCTATAAGGAAGTTAAATCTGTATTCAGACGGTCATACATAGAGCTAATATACCTGTGGACAGGAAACCAACCAAACTTAAAGAGTCCTTTGCATGGCAGTCACGTGATTTTACCAAGGATTTAGTGACGTCATCTCGCAATATTGGCGGAATGTTTCCTGCGGAATAAACATCATCGGAGACATATTTATTTTGGACTTACTCCCATGGTGGACTGTGTATTCATTTGCTCGACAGTTTAGTGCTCATTGACGTGGTGGCGTATGTTTCTTTATAATTTTTGAATTTTGCACAAAGTGATAATTTTTTTTTCACCTTCTGTAAACTTATTTGGTTCTAATTTAAAGTAAGTTTTACATTTAAATCCATTACTGTTTCCAGCCTGTGACCTAGGTCAGTGTTTTATTAAAGCCCTATGTTTTCCACTACTGCCTGGCAAGGCCTGTCATAGCTTCATACGCCTTATAATCTAACATAAGACTAGGACAGTTACAACATCCAGTCCCCGATCGTTAATTCATCACTGTGAACATCTTGTGAATGTGGGGAATGCCAGGCCACCACCGTGGTTCGGATTCCACGTTAAACTGTAGGTCCTTCATTTCATCTCACAATCACCCTACCATTACACATTAGCGTAAGTGTGTATAACCCGAACGGGTAGTAAGACGCGGTGCTAATAATAATAATAATAATAATAATCACTGTGAAGGGGTGAATCCATATTTTTATCAATGATAAATTTTAGGCTATTCCTGGAATTGAGCCCGGGACTCTTAGCTCAGTAGACAGACACGCTACCTACTGAACTAAGGTGTCGGACCTTAAAGTAAGTATATGGATGTATATTTTTAAAGAAGAAGGCTTGTATGATTTGTTATTAACATCTTTCGTAGGTTGAATTGAATTTTACTTATTTTGCTTACAATAACAAGTTCATATATAAGTTGTCATAATTACCATATGTTTTCTGAAGATTAATTGCGTCATTTGTGATGTTTTATATATAAAAAAAAGTATTTTAAATGGAATATGCCACTAACGTAACTATTTAAATTTAATAAGAGTGTAGTACATTTATTTAATATTGTGTATAACTTGAAATGAGGTTCAAATTAAGGCTATGCCATTTAATTTTATAGAATTGAGATAATATTTAGGCGCCAAATGTTTATTATTCCAATTTGAGACCACCATTATTTTAACAGATTATCTTTATTTCTTAACTAACCGAATATTTTTTTCTTATTTCATTGAACCTATATAACGACGGTGATGTGTGTCGTTATCACTTGAGATCTTAATACACCAGTTAGAAAGCTGAAATTTTAAATAATTGGAAAATATTCGGGCATGTTAATTTAAGGGGTCATGAAACGTCGACATTTATCAGAATCTCGAGTTCGATTTTTTAAACGATCCCAATACTTTATCTCTGAGGTGTCGATAGAAAATTAAAATAAAATTAAATCAAATTAAATATTATTTTATTGATAACAAACTCAAAGTTGAAAGCATATTGTGTGAATGAATGTGGATTTTATAAAACTCATCTAATTGTAATTTAAATTTTCGAAAATAAACTGTATTCCCACCGAATAATCAATATTCTCCCGATTAATCCTAATTCTCGTTAATCCAAACAAGCTTTGATCCTAATTAGTTCGGATTAGTGAGGTTCTAGTGTTTTTTTTTTTACTTTTTATATTATACCCTAGATAGCTGTTGCCCGCGGCTTTGCTAGCGTGGAAGTTGATTATATACAAATACGAAAATATACATATGTATTTACAGATTAATTTAAAATATTACGTTACGTTGATGACCATAACTTGACCTCAGATCAAAAATAATGCAAGTCCGATACAAACTTTCACCCCCTTTTTCATCCCTTATTAAATAAAATTTCCAAAATTCCTGAAACACGTATTTATTTGTTTTACGTCAATAACCGAAATACAAAATTTTGCTTATGTAACTTTCAAAATGACGGACTTTCATACATATTATCATACATATTTTCATACATATTATCATCCCCTATTTTGACCCCTTTGGGGTGAAATTTTCTAAAATCCTTTCTTAGTGGGTGCCTACATAACAAAATGAATATACAGTCCGAATTTCATGCTTGTAGCCTTGATAGTTTGCGCTCGGCGATGATGAATCAGTCAGTCAGTCAGTCAATCAGGACATGTTATTTTATAAGTATAGATTTATGTATTTTATAGAAGTTTAAATATTGAATACACCCCATATAAATTTTTGAGGGTCATTATATTTTGGTCTTGACCCTCTCAATTTATGGCTGTTTTAACTGTTTAGAAGCTTCGTAACTCATTTCCTGTAATAAATACAGCAGCGTAATGATATTTCCCTTTAAATAGGCTGTACCCTTAAGGTGCGGCAGAAGGGAGCTCAAGTATTTTTTACAGTTTTTATAGAATATAAATTTTTTGGCAAAACTAAATCAAATATTTCTCGAGTAAAAACATAAAGTTTAGTTTTCTGCACATGCTAGTATCAACAGATCTTGAATATCTGTAGAGGGTGTCCTAGAATTTTGTCAAAACTTGTTAAATAAAGAGAAAATGTTTAGAAAAATTCTAGGACACCCTCTACAGATATTCAAGATTTGTTGATACTAGCATGTGCAGAAAACTAAACTTTATGTTGTTACTGGAGAAATATTTGATTTATTTTGGCCAAAAAATTTAATGCTATAAAAACTGTAAAATTACTCACGCTCCCTTCTGCCGCACCTTAACCAACTCCCTTTAGGTTCTGTTAAAATTGGGTCAAAACAGTTTCCGACCAAATCCAGAAAGTTAAACTATTTCACTCAATTTTTATTTTCATCAAAATCTTCACCGTTAGGTTCACTCTTGTTTTGTCATCTACTGGCGTTTCACTCACTATCAGCGTATGCCTCCAACGACATTCTTTCTCCAACTACAAGCTTCTTTTGTTTCTTTTTTTTAACATCGCGTCTTACTACCCATTCAGGCTATGCACATATGTACTAATTGTGGTAGTGAGCTAGGGATTAGGAAGGCTGAATTTAGAGTCGAGGAAGCTTACCCGAATTTGCGTGGAAAACCTTTTTGTTAGGGCACCCTCAGTTCATTTAGCCGGGATTCAAAAACCATTCTCTATGTCATCGGCAGTTTAGTCTGACACGGGAGAGACGCCATATACCATGTGGCCATCGAAGCAGGTGTAGTTTCCATTGTTTCATAGTAACTTCATACACCTTCCACGTGTTTGACATACCTCTGAAGTTGCATGATCTCTGCACCCTAATATAGCTGCTAGGAGCTCTCCCATTCACTTCTTTGACATCACTCTGCAGTTGCATGATCTCTGCACCCTAATACAGCTTCTAGGAGTCCTCCCTTTCACTTCTTTGACATCACTCTGCAGTTGCATGATCTCTGCACCCTAATATAGCTGCTAGGACCTCTCCCATTCACTTCTTTGACATCACTCTGAAGTTGCATGATCTCTGCACCCTAATACAGCTTCTAGGAGTCCTCCCTTTCACTTCTTTGACATCACTCTGCAGTTGCATGATCTCTGCACCCTAATATAGCTGCTAGGACCTCTCCCATTCACTTCTTTGACATCACTCTGAAGTTGCATGATCTCTGCACCCTAATACAGCTTCTAGGAGTCCTCCCTTTCACTTCTTTGACATCACTCTGCAGTTGCATGATCTCTGCACCCTAATATAGCTGCTAGGAGCTCTCCCATTCACTTCTTTGACATCACTCTGCAGTTGCATGATCTCTGCACCCTAATATAGCTGCTAGGAGTCCTCCCTTTCACTTCTTCCATTCAGCTCACAGCCATTGGACTGATGGGTTTAGGGGGCTGGCTCATAATATAATGGATTCATTTATGTTATTTCAGAGTGTCAGATTGATTCCTAAGGCCCTATTTACATCAGCAGTAGTGTCACGATACAGTCACAATACGATGATGCTATAACTAGGATACAGTTGTGATAACGGTCATTTACATCAAAGATACTCCAACAGTACACACTCGATGCTTCTTGAAGGCTTTCAATTGGGCTCATGTTCATTCTTTGCAACACGTAGTAAATATAATCAAGCGTGTATAGTTTTTCAAATTTAGATATTAACTTTTATAGTAATTATTTTGAATGATGAGCTTGAAGTCAAATACCGATCTGTAGTCATATAGCATAGCCACTTGGTGTAGTTTTTGTTGCGAGTCACGGAGAGGTGAACCTTAGAGACCAACACTACAGAGTGATAAAGATCGCGTGGGCTGCAGAGCTATGACTTTCCGGGAAGAATTTTCAACAGCAAATCCTTTTCATTTGGCGTGGAACTGCATAGCCGTGGGGTGATCAAATATGGCTAAAATTGACATTTTTAAAGAGAAAACTGCCTGCTTCATAACAAAAAACAAGAAAATATAACAATTAATAAACATCGATACATTATCTTAGAAGGGGTGTTAACAATATTAACATAAAACATCCACTCGTTCTTGAGAAAACTAATATTTTCAAACGTATGATTTTTCCGCAAGACCTGTCTGGTAGATAGCGCCATCTAAGGTTCCCGTGATCCATCTGTTCTTGTTGGTGCGGAAGGATTCTTTGGTCGTTTGTGAAGCCACGACAAGCTTTTCACCCACCATCCCACAAAATAGATTTTAGACTTGCACTCGACAGGGCCAAGGGCCTTAAAAGAAAGAACAACTATCGAGTGAAATATCAGGCACTTGACAGGGCCAAGGGCCTTAAATCAAAAGAACAACTATCGAGTGAAATATCAGGCACTTGACAGGGCCAAGGGCCTTAAACAAAAGAACAACTATCGAGTGAAATATCAGGTATGCCTATAAAAGATAGTCGTTTTTCCGAAATATGTAGCCGAAATAGATACATTAGGGGAAATTAAGAGAGGGAAGTAACCAGTTAGTGATACTTATCATAAAGTAGTGTTTTGTTTTGGTCCAGCAATCCAGAAGATATTCAACATTAGGAAAGTGCAAGGTTTGTTGTTCAATTGAGATATATTCGGGAAGGTTCTTAGCCCACGTCAATGCCATCCTATACCGACAGTCCGTTCGCTGAACTATCTCCGATATTGAAGTATCCAATACCTGCCAGTGTTCCTCGTTCAGACTGACGGGAGAGTCGATAGTCTTTCGAGAAGTTTGTGGGTCCATTATCTCCCCAGCGTGATATACGACCAGGCAGCAATAGTATACGATACACTAAAAGAGCGATCCCTTGCTCAGACTCCCCAGTCTCACCTTTCCTCTCGTTAAACTTGGGTATATATGTCCCAAAAATAGGCCTTTCCCCTCCCTCTAAGGTTGCCTTCATTACTCGTGACATGTTTTTCTAGCAGCCAATACAATGGTTCTAAACAATAACAACTTTGTATCCATATAGCGGGACTGTGGACGTAATTTGTTGACAGAAGCAGAATGCTTGTCACAACTCTAGAAACCAAAGATGTACGAATACTGACTGCACCTTATTTTGTACTACCTGTAAGGGGTTAAGACACTTTCTACCACATTGGTTGGATGGCATTCCTGTGAAACTGTGCCATTCAGCGATGGTCAGTTCAAAGCTCAAGCCTCTACATGGTACCTGTGGGAGTGTTTTTTTTTTCTCCCTGCCCTCTCATCGTGCTAATATGGGTGAATTGGATCTAAGCTACCCTCCCAATCTTTACTCTTTAAAATCGGTCGCTAGTAGCTTATTTTTGTTTAAATTACTAACATAATCGTTAAATTGTATTCCCTCATCCTGGTATATATAAGTCACCATAACTAAATCTGAAACGTGACAGGGTAGTTAGTTTGGGCTTTATACTCATATTTAAAATGTTGTAAGACAATATACATATAATAGGCCTAATAACAATAAAATAAATCTGCCATGATGACCGTATGGTCTAAGGTGTCACTCTTCTTGTTCGAGACTAGACTGCCAGTGACAAGGACATCGGGGTTCGAATCCTAGTTGGGTGTACTGAGGGTGGTTTTCCCTAAATAGTTTCCCACTTCCCTTCCACATAAATATGGGTGATTTCTCTCTAAATTCAAGCTTTCTCATACTTTACTCAATAGTGTTATTAGTATATGTGTATAGCTTGAATAGATAATAAGACGTGGTGTTAAGAAAACTATAAATCAAGCTAATTACATTTGTTATTTTTTTTTCGTAAAATATCAGGAATATATCCTAACAGGGCTTGGACTAGAAACCAATCCTATTACTAATAATAGTTTGAAATTATAAGAAATATATTTACACTTTTGTTGTTGTTTGGAGTGGTTCTTCATCCACAATTTTTGGAAATTATGTTATTTTTTTATAAGTTCTTTAAAGAAATCTTCCCCAGAAATTATTCGAGACTTAAATGGCTCTAGAAACTATGTCTAACAGTCATCAACTAGATTTTTAAAATTTAGATTTTTCTAAAAGCTATTTGAAGAGGTACTATCCCAGACTTTTATTTTTATTTGGATGTTTCTAAAAGCTATTTAGATTGATCATCATCCGCACTTTTCTAGAAAACAATATTCCTCTTGAAGATATTTGAAGTGGTCTTTGCCCAGAAATATTTTTAAAAGTGGATATTATTAGAAACTATCTAATGTTGGTCTTCTTCTGGATTTTTTTTGAAAATTAGGTGCAGCTAAAATATATTTTAAATTGTCTTACACCAACAAACTTTTGAAAATTTTATCCTTTAAGAAACTATTTGGAAGGGCTCTCACGTGGAAACTATTCAAAATCAAATGCATCTAGAAGCTGTTCGGAGTGGCCTTCCTCTAGAATTTTTGATGGCCCTAGAAGCTAAAATATGCTCTTAATCCGATTTTTTTCTGACAGTTACATTCCTCTAGAAGCTATTTGAAGTGATCTTCTCAGGCAAAATTTTTGAAAACTAAATGGATCAGTTTGAAATCATTTGGAATTTGGTTTAAATCCACTTTTTTAACTACAAATTCGATAATATTAAAGAATATGGAATATATACAGGAGGATGAATTTATTCAAGAGCGACAACGCCCTACCTTGTTCCCCACCGTTCACTGGCAAACCAGAAACAATATATATATGTATATATATATATATGTCTATATATTAAACAAAAATTAAAATATGACACCTGAAAGACAATCCTCTAACCACTGAGATATTTAGGAAATCGTCAAAATATATTAGCTTAATTTAACGTTCCTGTTGATTCAGGGCATATGTGTGTTAACAATTTAATGTACTGTACAATCCAATGTTCAAATAGAGGGTTTTATTTGACAGCTAGAAAAGTTGATATATCTACTTTCTCGTATTCATATAGTTAGGTCATGCGATCTGCAACGGTCACGTTTGATAGATATTAAATACATACATATATAAAATATAATAATATTATAGTATAAGATTATTACTATTGGCTGTAAAAGTATGGGTTTTTTTTCCTTTAAGGTTTTTTGTTTAAAAATTAGACTAGAGGACTGGTATCTGGTAAAACTTTATGAAAGGTCACGTCCTAAGATATCAAACTTTTTACAATGTTTTGTCGACTATGTTGGTCTTGAGGCCAAGTGCTCGCCTCAGGTATCAATCTTTGGGGATTCGAACCCAGATAGGATCGATGGATTTATCTTGAGCACAGCTTTCTTTGGAGGAGATATAAAGCCCATGTCAATTGTGGCATGTAAAGGAAACCTTGAAGGCAAAAATTAGTAGGCCCTTTCACGCTGGCTCATAGAAGTTCTCGTGTGATGATATAAGAATTTGTTTCAGAAAGTGCACGTAAATAAATAATATAATAAATACAATTATCTTCAGGTAAGCATTCATTTGAAGTCCACCGCTTTAATTTGTTACCATGAAGATTTGGGTTTTGATGTTCATGTCTGTGACGACCTTGTTGGTGGTCTGGGCCGAAGAAGTTCGATCTGTCACGAAGTACACGACACGCTACGACCATCTCAACCTCGACGTTATCCTCAACAACAGAAGACTCGTCATGAGCTACGTTGACTGTCTTCTGGGCAAGAAGAGGTGCAGCCCTGACGCCTCGGAGCTTAAGAGTGAGTGACTTCCTCGAAGATGAAACAGATCCTTGTGACCATATTAAAAAAAACTCTATAATTATTAGCATGCCCTAGATTTTGATGATATGTCATTCTCTCAAAAAAAAATTTATTCATCCCATTCATTGCTCATAAGTAGGTCTACACAAAGTATGTTCATGATCCTGGTTATTTATATATATATATAT